>JAQGAY010001070.1:0-16968 GCA_034698085.1 Polydesmus angustus | reverse complement strand
TTTTTTTGTGGCATAATTGGGCCCCACAATAATGCGGGCGTTTTGTCTTATTAACCTAAATCACAATCCGGCGGTGGCCGAAATGTAATTAAAAATTACATCGCGATGATTTATACAGGTATTGTACAAAATTGATAAAGTTCTAATCAATAATAATACTATTATAGTTACTCTGTGGCGAGTAATGTGTTTTGCTGACGGTGTTGAGAGAACATTTTAATAAGTCTCTTTATGCCATTCATAAACATTAAACTGAAGCTTTTTCATGCTTGAGTAAAATTTAATGCAGTACTGTAGTTATTTCTAGGGGGAAGTACGTTTTTTTCCCCGCGTTTACGGACGAATTTCGTCATTTCTTCAATGAGCGAATAAAAATGTTTGACAATTCGTAACTTACTTTACTGTAAAATTGCCAATAAAAAAATTTCATAATACTGCGAGGGAAAAAAAAATTATGCTTATATTTTCCGCCACTACTTTAAAAACAATACATTATTTTAACGCCGTGTTAGCGTTCGGCGCCAACGATATATCTTTTTTAAAAAAAATATAATAATAATAAAAAAAAAAAAAAATTCTCGTTGACCCAATTTTGCAGTTCTCCCAGCGAAAGTAAAAGTGAAAAAATTGGAAAAAGGAATGAATGGAGAGTAAAAAGGATAAAAAAAGCTGAATAAATCGCATCGTCGAATTTAAAGATGTGAGATGTTATTTTCATTTCGCCGCCAGGGAAAAGAATAGAAAGAAAAGGTTTAAATTTTACAATTCAGCGCTCTTCCGAAAAATAAATAAGCAAAAACTTGAAATATTCATAGATAAAAAATAATATATAAAGTAGTATGAAAATATGTTCATCATTCATCTTTATAGGCAACTGCTCCTTTTTTCGCTATCTTTCTTTCCCGTCTCGACTAACTTTGGGCTTATATCTTATTAACCAATCTTAAAAAAAAAACATCTTTAAACTCTAACCCAAAGTATAGCTCAATGCATTAACCTATTCCGACATTTTCTCTCATCGTTAATGCTTCGCATCCATAATAATATGCCCTTTCTTTAATAATATTAAAAGTAGAACGCGGGGAGTCAAATATTACAGTAGAAGTCTTGCTCGATGTAAATATCAATTTCAATATGGTCAATGCCTCTTTCTGTGATATATTTGATAGTAAATCTAATTATCGTTCGGGGAAATAGAAAATAACGATGCTATAGAATTTGCTATCAAAATCTATATAAAGAAGCACGCACATAATTATATTACTCAAATTAAAAGATCGCAAAATTTGCACTTTTATTTACGAGCGTATATTAGTCTTAATAAACTGAATTCTGTACTTTAATGATACTTAAAAATTGGAATGACAAAAACAAAAATAATGAAATTAACTATTGAAATAGGGTCGTCGTATAAACGTGAATAAATCAGTCGAATTTTAATGAAAATAAATTATTTTTTTTTATATTTACATTAATTAACACCTCTGTTGTAGAGGTCATATTCTAAAAATTGTTTTTTTTTATATTATTAAATGTACATTTTTAAAAAAAATAATTCATTCTCATTAAAATTTGACTGATTTATTTTTTTTAAAAAACTAACGTCATCCAACGAAATCCCTGTACGGTACTAACTTATAAAGTTAAAACATTTAAATCGCACGCACTATTATAAAATTAATGCTTTTTGTTTTCAATATCGATTTGAATACCACAACTTAAAAAAAAACCAAAATAAACTTTAACAAAATTTCAAATTCAACATTAAATTTTTAAAAAATATATATAAAATCAAAACTTATAAACATTCTGAATGACAAAAATTAATTAAAATTTTAAACTAATTCGAGATTTTAAATTAGTGGCTAAAATAAAAATATTCCGCATTGATTATGACTCCACATGACTAAGTATAGGAAAATATCGTGTCTAACAATAATATTATTGAGTGAGTAAATAAAATTATGTAATGCTTTTACATACAAAAACGGAACAACAAACCAAATCCGTGATCTCATAAAATTATGAAAAGGTCAACATAACACGTAAAAAATACAGTCACACCCAAAAAAATTAAAACTCTTAAAATAAAATAAATCCATCTTTTGCCTAAAAAAAAATCTACTTTATAAATAGAGAAAGAAAAACTCAATAATAAAATTTTAGTCTCCTAGTAAAATAATATTACGTCGTAGACACTAAACACCATTTTTCTCAGTCTAAAAGAAAACACTAATTGCAATTAATTTAATCAGATATTAGATCAGAGTTTAGTAAACTCTCAAATTCAATATCCCATTGTGAAAGGTTGAGGAAGTTTTAATTAAGGTAATTACCACTTTGAGGAGTAGACTTACGGCCTAGAAGCCGACCTAAAGCTGTATTATTATGCTTTCTATAAATAACTTAAACATATTCAAGCATTAATTACTTTGCGTTGAATGCTAATTAGTTAATTAAGGCTATTTTATTGTAAACCGCGCGCTGTAAAATAATAAATAAAAAAAATATCTCGTTTTAATTATTAATTAAATAAACTGATTTGTAAACAGTTTTCAGTGAAAAGCTAATTATTTTCATTAAAAGACACTATAAATCTAGCATGACATTTTCTTTTCAAAGCTTTAAATGATAATTATTATTGTCGTTTTTTTTTTCTCTCCTCCTTCATTTTTAATCCACGCTATCTACATCATAAAAAATCAACAAACTTAATTTGATTAACTTAAATTATGAAAAAAAAAAAAAAAAAAGCTTAAGCGAGAAAATACAAAAAAAAATTGAGAAAAAAATAATTAAAAAATGTCTACCTTAAGCTATAAGAATAGAATATAGAAGACTGCAATTTGAAGTTCAAGCAAAGCTAACGCAAAATAATAATAAGAAACGAGCTATATGAACGCGGGTAATGAAGCTGCTAAGGCAAGATGAATGAAAGTCAATAAACTATAATTTAATTGATTATTGAACAGAATAATGACCTTCGAGAGCCCAATGACAGTTAAACACTCGCTCAGCAAATCGATGCTGCGTTGATAGAATAAAAAAATACATTCATATTACCGTTAATCAAAAACAATAGTTCAATAAACAGTGCACTAACAAATAAAAATAATTTTTGAACACTCGTATTTTATTGCCACTTCTATAATTACTACTTCAGCGAAATCATTCCACGATGCGTGATTAATTTTACTATTAATAGCTAGCACTATTTTCAATCGTTATTATGATTTCCAAGCAATATCCAAAAATAAAATGCTAATTTTGTACCTAAATATAATATTAAATAAGCATGTATTTATTAAAATAATATTGTTTCCGTTTTATTTTGCGTGCTTTGAATTTTAGACTTAATTTTTTTTCTCTGTAGTAGGCCTATTCAAATACCAATAATTCTTTGGAACGTTAAAACATTCCAACAAATCTACGGGTGTTTATTGATTCACCGCACGTTTTTAACTCTCGGGATTGGGAAAAAAAAAATCCCAAAGCTGCAATTCTCCCTTCTTCCTCAAACAAATATCTCTTCTAATGTAACTGGAATTCGGAAGGAAATGTTTCGTTAGACCATTAATTTAAAGTACGGTAGAGCACTTTCAAATAAATTCCCAGATTGAAAATGAAATAGTTCATTAACCTAAATTAGGAAATAAACAAGTAGAACAAATTACATGTACAGTATTTAATTGTAATACCGGTACTATATTTTAATTTTGTAAATTACTTTTGATTTTAAAAAGCTTATTTTAATTTTTAAAAGAATAACCTTCGACCGAAAAAAGAATATTGATTCTTTAAAGAAAAAAAATTAACGTACAAATATTTATAACCTATTTTTTTTTGTTGCGATAACGTATAAAAAGTTTCTACAGAAAGTAAAAAGTAATTGAATTGCAAATAACTTATTTGCAATCTTAATTGGACAACTAACGTGAACAACAGAATACATCAACAAACTGTGCGCACAAAATAATTGATTACCCTTGCAATGACACAATCACGCACTACATGTGAGTCTTGCACAAAGTCCGCTACACGGGAAATGACGACAGAAATAACCCTCCGGCCTTTCAAACAAAAAGGAATGCAAAAAATAAAAATAACAGCTATACAATAAAATAATAATAAAATCTTTGTCATAAATTAAGGATTTTAGCTATAAAAGTAACAGCTTTTCATTTTACTAATACATGTAGTATTATAGTAATAATATAAAATCCAATTTTCATGTGTACTCGTAATTTAATAGAAGATTAAGTCGAAAAAATATAACCAAGCACGTCGATGTAAAACTGAGATTTAACTTATTAACCCTATTAGTCAAAACCTTGTTGTTGATGCCGGCCTCCCTTAAAATTAAATTTTATGAAGTACTTTGTGCCCTTGTATATGTTTATTCAACTAGTTGGAAAGCAGAATCAACATAACCAGATGCATTGCTCATAATCAAATTTAATAACGGCAGATGACACTCGAGTATGATATATTTTAATACAATATTTTCTAACAATAAATGCATAAATATTAGCGCAAGAAACCCGCCAAAGTAGGTTAAGTAGTGTTAAATTATGCCAGCAATAAATTTTGAAGAAAGAAAACTCTTATTCACAGTGTGCAAAAATATGTTAAACCCTTTACAATAATGCTTTTTCAAAAATATTAATTTCTAAAATTAGATCATCCAATTTAAATATAATATTATCGGATTCAATGAAACATTTTGTACAAACATACAAAATTAATAAACCAAATATTTAATAACACACAATATTCCAATTAGTTTAGACATGTAATAATAATAATTATTACAGTACTGTATAATGAATGCAAAACAGTTCCTTATGCATACGTAACCCCCTTTAGAGATTTATTGCCTTCTCATCGATTACAATTTTTTATTTTAGGAATAAAATAAAAATTTAAATGTCCGCATTCTTTAAATTACTTTAATTCACTTTAGCGATAAATTCGACCGCTAACTCCGAGAGATGTAAAATGAGACTAGATTCCATCACTAATGCAAAACCATCTCACGTTAGAATAAAAAATTGATCATTAAAAAAATTAATCTAATAAATTCTGTAGAAACACTACGTCACGTGTCATTCAAAGTGTTTGGACCAATCAAATGCAAGTTAAACTGTATTACGATTTTAATTTGAACGCTAACTTTAATTAAAATATGAAAACGCCAAAAAAAACTTCAACAAAAACCACCATTAAAAAATATGTAAAATCTTTCTTAGATATAATAAAAAATGAAATACATTATGGTATTTATCAAATGTTGGGAGTTCTAATTAAGCTGAAATTGTGATGCTATTACGAGATCTCGGTTTTGGATTGACCATATTCCCAGTCGACTCGTAAGACTCGATCGTTATTATATGCCCGGGCACAAAATGGTTTTTTTTTTCTCCTTGCTGTTGATAAGTCAACAACCGTCGACTGTTTGCGTCTCTAGACGAGCAATAATAAAAAAAAATGCGGTACCGTTATAAATGCAATGACACCGCGCGATATCTACGTACATGTATGTTTTTATTTTTAAAACATGCTCGCCTCTGCATGCAACTACTCTTTTTCAAGTGTATTTACTGCATTATTATATTCCCTTTGCACTGGGGCTCATAAATCAAGTGAGCATTTTTTTTATTCTATTAAGCGTTTCATCGTATTCTCTTCCCTTTCCATTCCAAACATTTTTTTTTTCTTTCAAATGAAGTCGGGAAGTCAATTTGCCAAATGATCACAATAGAAACTGTAGTGGTGGTACTTCACATTCACAAAAGTCCTTTTCTTTACGGCTACGTAGAAATACAGAACACGGAATTGGGGTAAAAATAAAAGTTAGATAAGAACTTCCGGTGTAATCATCTCTTCAAGAAAGTAGAATCTTAGTATAAAAAAAATGAATTTAATCGACTAAACGTCGGCGAACATTTTTTTCTACCAAAAAAAAAAACTAGACTGCATCATCAAAAAATAATATATTTAAAATTCAGCTAAGAAAAAAAAAGCTCAATTATCTTTTCTTTTCCACCCTTTAAAAAAACTATGTTAATGAAAATCTGTCTTTGAGGACTTGATAAATCGCGTCTACGCGCGCGTCATTAAATAATAGCCACATTAGAGATTTTTCATTTAATTTCTATTATGCAAATCTATTAAGCCTCGGTTACTCCTTTCAATTTTTGATTATTGATTAGGGTTTATAATCTATGCACACATTTAACAACCGATTCATAATCATTACATGTTGACCTATTTCAGTTGTCTTCTATTCGAAAATTATAGTTTGCGAGTGAAATTAAGTGAATTAATTCCCTCACATTGAAAATACTTTTGTGATCATTAGCTTACCCCTTGCGAGTGTTAATACACACTTGGGTTTAAGCCTATTGCGGTAACAGCGAATTCGCGATATCGGATGGAGAAATTTCACATGCGGTTCTGTCGAGAGCCAACACGCTATTCTAAACAACGATTAATAATAATATTGTTGCGAGAACAAATAAGTACTCGTGCACACAGTTTCCCAAAATCACGTAGGCATATCAACTGCAGAACAAAACCATTAACCTCGATTTCCAAAATTCTAATATTACTGCATACATTTGCTATTATAGCAATGCATGTTTCTTAATGTTTAAATTACGTAAGCCATTATAAACAGATTGTAAAAACAAAAAGCCTTAATAATAGTATTACGTAAATTTAAAATATTACTAATTACATTTAAATAACATTTCATTAAAATAAGTTTATAAAAATACCGCTAAAATTAATTCAACTCGTCAAAATTAATTTATTACCATACAAGATGAAATTGCTTGTATCATTAACTACAACTGATAACATTTTAAAAACGATTTGAACATTCAACGTCACCATTCTTGACAAGGAAGCGGACAAACTCCCTATTTATCAAGTCTAAGTTAACCCTTTGAAATATTAATTGTATAGGATTTATTCTTTATACAGTAGGGAGAGGGTGATGATTGCGGGCGATAAATGGATATTCACGTGAGCTCTTGAATACTAATATAAACAAAATTATTTAAAAACATTTATAAGATTAAATACTGATTTCCTCCCCATGATTACGGTCTTCATTAAAAAAATGATCCATTTAAATACAGGTTAAAATTGATTAAATATTTAAACTCTCCAAACGGAGCAAAATGGGAAAATTTAACGAATATTGCTTTCATCGTCATCAATTGAAACGGGTTATCTCACTAATTAAAATTGCAAGACATCTATAAAAGGTTTTGGTGCGATTCCCCTCCTTTAATTTGATAAAAACAAAACATTAAAATATGTATGTTTAATGCTGAACATAATTATTGTAATCTTAGCATTTTTTTAATACCGGTATTGTTGTAAATCTTTAACAGCCACGACAGCTTAAAGTGTAAATAAAGCAAGAAAATTTAGTATAATCAACTGCTTAAAAAAGTTCTACTAAACATAAATTTTGATAAAAATTAACCTTCCCCCCACTCCTTATTAAAATTACAATCCCGCATTTTTAAGGAGGTGATTGCGTCTCCGATTCCTTTTATAAATTGCTTTCAAAAACCAATAATAGTTTCAATCAACAATTAAATAATTTTCATTCTCTATACAAAATCAGCATCCTGCTCGATAAACAAAACCACTCCAAAGCAATAAATACAAATCAAAATAAAAAAAAATCACATATAACGCTTGATGGGTAGATGTAAATTGTATATTAAATTTGAAAAATATTAACGTTGACTATTTAATTTTCGTCACTCATTTTCATTAATTAGAACTGAGCAAGCTTGATGGAATATAGAGTAAGTAAAGTAAAAACATTATTTTTAAAAAGTTAATAATGAAGGGCAGTGAAACTTGTACCCGACGAAAATTCGAAAAAAATTGACGCATTTCTTAAGAATTAAGCGTATTATGACAATATTTGCGAAGTCAATAATACTTGGTTCCTTTACCCATAAACACTGATCAATATAATAAGCGCTCTGCAACCGTACTACAGTCATTTCTTGGCAATAATAAATTGGACGGTGTTATGCACAAAACGACCGATATACTAAGGTATCCCATTCGGTTGGTAGCCTTCTATGAAAATTTTGTTCTCATTTATTAAAAACTTTAATGGACAAAATCTCATTGTATAATAAATGGAGGTTGGGAGCATTGTGCAGTACACTGTCCAATTGTTGTATTGAATGAATTCATAAAGCAAAATATTTTCGCTATCAATGACAAAATAATTATACTAATTTGATTGATGAAACAAACGAAAGCTCCTGGCTTTCTTTATAAAAAAAAAGTAAAAAAAGTATACCTAAAATAATGTAGTCTAATCATTATCCTAGAAAAAGTAACAAGCTGGTTGATAAATTCCAATGGCACTTTGGTCCTGGTATCCAGCACTTCAACATATTATATAACGGAAAACTTGAAGTTCAAATTCCTTTTACTTGTACTATATTATTTAAAACTTAGATGCAGCCCTAAAATAATAAGTAATTAATTTATACAATTTTGTTGTTTCAAAATAAACTCGTCTTACGGAGATGGTCCGGGAAAATAATATGGAGGCGGTCTTTCCAGTTCAGGAGCGGTAAGATTTGTGGCACTGTTGTAATGCGGAGGAGCATCGCCTTGAAATTCCCATTCCTGAAGCGGAGTCCTAGCAGATGAAGACTGGGGCTTTACAGGAATGTTGCGGAATGTATGAGGATCGTCCAACTCGTAGCCTTCGCTACCACTTCCACAGTCAAAAGTATTTGCAGGATGGTAGCCATCATGGCGAGGCGCTGCCCTTTCATTTAAAAGTTCATTAGGATAAGTAGGACTTGCATCGTGAACGTATCCATTTTGATTATCATATGTGATTTGTGGCTGTCGTCGACGTTTTTTATGACGATGGCTAATAAGTGGTACAATTAATTAAATTTATTTAAAAAAAACATGGCGTGCATTATTATTGCAAGAAAAGATGTAGTTGAAAACTTTTAGTAATACAGAAGCGTTTAACACAAGCACTTACTTTGCTAAAGGAATAGTATCTCTATCAGGCAAAATGTCCGAAAAACAATCCCTGGAGAGGTTAGCAAGAAAAGCAAAGCATTAAGTAAGAGAAAGATTGGAAATTAATAAAAATTAAAAGAAGAAAAATTATAAAGTTTGACAGAAAGCCATATTGAAAGTTTGCAGAATGAAGAAATTCACTTACGATTCTGCAGAAGGTAATGCTTGCAAATCAGTCTTCTTATACAAGTTGGACAATCGGACAGATATGAAAATGCAAGGAATGAACAAAATAAGACAAACTCCGACAGCAATCCAAAACCCATTCTATAAAAATACATTTTCAAAATCAATTCACACGTAACACTACAACTAGCAATAAATGCATTTACAAAAGGATGTAAGATGCTTTTACAAACAGCCACTATCGTTCCATTAACCGCTTGACTGACCGGCCAGCATTTTCCAATTTCTTCCTTGACTTGATAATTAACTCTGTTTGCATATTCGTCCAGATAGCCAGTGAAGTTTTCAGCTAATTTATTAGCTAACTGTATATAAATAAAATTTAAAAATGGCTTTAATTAAACTATTACATTATTACATTTATCACTTCCGTTCGCCCTTGGCTTTGAATAAAATTTTGAGCTTTTTCTGCTTGTGTGATGAGGTCCGATACTCCCTCCTATTATTAAATGTCTTAATTTTTAACAAAAACAATATTTTTATTAAATAAAGTTACCTGAAAACTCGTTTTATTAAAACGAATATCTCTTTGTAAGTTTTTTAAATTTATTCTCAACAAGTTCTGTATTAAAATTTAAGTAAATTCATTAGTATGAAAATACTATAAGATATAATAATCTCAACAATAATGTACCATGCTATCCCTCATCGGTAATATTATCTTATTATGCATTCCTTCCATCAAAAGTAATTCGTGCATCAAATCTCCTGCCAGCTGCAAAAATAATCAAGCTTTAATAAAAGCAATATTATAAATTACCAGTAATTAAAAATTAATTACCTCGGGTTTTGATGACAGCAGGTAAGAATACACAGTGTTTAGCGAAGCTACGAGATCTGTTAGATTAACATCAACCAAGCGTTGATCCAACTAAAATACACAAATTAAATTAAAAAATGACTAATTCAAGTAAACTACATTTTAAAATCGACTCTAACCACAGCTGAGTAACTTGTAAAATTAATGTCTGAAATTTTTGAATGGGCAAGTTGCTGAAGTTGAACTTTGGCTTGAGTAGTTAAAATTGTCACATTGGGACTAAGATTTATACGATCGGCGAGCTCTTTTATTTTATCCTTCACCCGAAATCGTTGTTTATAATTTGTAACTGCATCAATGTTAACCTTTGCTTCTAGATGCAAAACGTGATAAGCAGTCTTGTTTGCGTTGCAAAGCCTAACCGTAAAAAAAATCCCAACTAAATAAGAATGTGAATTTAAAACAATTAAAATTAAATACCCAAGATTTTCAGCTAAGTGCAACTCGTATCCCTTATTACGTTTGGAAGATGAAGATAATTTAATGAACTCGTTAACCAACTAAAAAAAATTAAATGTTTTTAAAAGTACAAAAAAAAAATAACTTCCTCATTACAAACCTTCAATGGTTCAGAAGTATTTGGATTATGTTCAATAGGATCACAAATAGTTCGGCGACTGACGCCGCCGACCAAGAAAAGGGCAGTGGTTGAAACCATCAACACAAAGTAGAATAAAAATATTAAATAAACAGCTCTAAAATAACAATAATATTACAACCATAAGGCAAACCATTTAAAGTAACATACATAATATATAATCTAGCTCCAGTTCCTCTAGAGCACGAATCATCACCATACATGTAGTTAGGATTGCGACCACAAAAGCCACAAAATAGTCCAAATGTAAACAGTAAAATTATGAGCAGTATAACGCAACAAACTCCTACGCTTGCATAATATCTAAAGGAGAAAAAACAAATATCGACTTTTTGATTTAAAATAAATTTTTCAATTTTTAACAATTTTACCTATAAAAAGAATACTGATTTAAATAGTCACTTAGAATCGTAATTGATTCTCTGGCTGGCTCCAAATGAACCTAAAAGATGAATAGTTAAAACGATAATGAACAATTTCATTTAAAAAATAACTTAATAAAATTAATTTACCCCTTCGTCGATGACTAAATTAATTTTTTCCGAATTCATTTCCAAATCCATTCCAACTTGCCGAATAGTTTGCTTGATTTGTGGTATAGTATTTTTTACTGCACTCTGTATATGTTCACTAATTCCATCTAGGGACTCTTTTCCTTTCTTTACTTCACTTTCAATGTCTTCTTTTATTAATCTTGATATTTCACTAGCAACTCTCGTTACATCTGGCAACTATTTAAATAAAAGCAGCATTGTAGCTTTTTGTACAATTAAAATTAACGTAAATAGCTGTTAGCCATACGTTTTCAAAATCTGGATTAAGTCGTAATAATTCTAAATTATAGACAGATGTCATCTTTAAACAAACTTCGTCAACGCAATTCTCCAACATAGATTTCAGTGAAGTGCGTGTCGCATTAAGACTGTACTGAAGTTGACGAGCATATTGCTGCAAACGCAAGGTGTTATTAACAATACCGTTTAAGTCTTCTCTCACTGCTCCTAAGCCTTTAAAAAGAAGAATAAACAAGGTACTTTATCATACTAAATACAATTCAACACATTTACAGTATGCGTTCAAAAAAGATAAAAACCTACCGGAAACGATACTTGTAAGATTTTCGATTGCTAAAGCGCGAGAAACTTCCGCCAGATGCATTTTAACAATTTCTCCACATTCTAAAATAAAAAAAATAAATAAAAAAGTAATTAAAAATAAAAGTAAACTAAATTACTGTCTAAAATTGAATCCAACGTTAATTCCAATTGTTGAAAGTTATTTACAAGTAAATTGTGAACTTCCTATAAATAAATTTGCAAATGAATTAAATGAAAATTTTATAAACCATATCTCTTACAATTTTTGTATTATTTTGATAAAGATTAACGTCGTCCAATCCTTCATTTAAACTTTTAGGCAAAGCCCTCACACTATCTTCCACATATTGATTAGTAACAAAAGCGCAAACAATCCCAAAACTAAATACAAAATAATTGTTGATTACACGTAACTATTGATCTAGAGATGCCGACTTACATAAGTAGAATAACCAAACCAGACAATCCAAATCCGTAACCAAACCTTTTGTAAGGATCTAACTTTTTTTCACATAGTGAAGGCTTTGCTCCACAGCGTCCAGCGCAACGACAAATACAAAACGTAAAGCCTCCCAGAGTTAATATAATCGCCAAAAACAAACCAATTAACCCAGTCACTAACAGGCCAGTATAATGATAAATCAACTTGAGAAAGAAAAAAAAATCAAGTTAATTAAAAATATGAATCATTTTGTGATATCGTACCACTTCTTTTTTTTCATAAACAGTTGGAAGAAAATTTTGAATAATGCTTGAATAAGTTGTATTTTCATCCCACAATTCTGCAAATAGAAAAAAATAATTTCAGTTATATTTTAAGCATTCTGTAATTATATTTAAAAAAAACACAAAATCAATAGTGACGCAATGATTTCTAAGATGCAATAAATACTATAAACACTGTCAATTTCAATATTAAATATCAATACGACATAAATATTGCTGTAAAAATAATCTTTCGATTTTATTTTCTAAAAAATGTCACAACAATGTTAAGCAAAAATTTTATTTTCTTTTATTGCTTTTCATCAGCTAAATTCCTTTTATTTTTGCAGCTTTTGTCTTTCTTTTTACTTTAACATCCCTTCGCTATCTGCCTTAGTGTATTGTTTTGGCGCTACGATTAAGTTTTTAAAACGTTGGACGACTGCCTAATCTACAAAACAACACTTCCAAAAAAAATCTTAATAATGTACATGTACTGTAGACAGATTTTAAAACGTCATTTTCTTATACGAATACCTGCACTCCGCTTTGTTAACGCTATTTTTTTTTTTTTGGTCATCAAGACGTATTCTGTCCAGCTTTAAAAGACATAATTTTTGTATAACAAAATATTAACCTCTTGTCTAATCACAATGAGATTAGCGTTAAAGGAAGAGCTTACGGAGAGATTATAAACTTTACAAAAACTGTCTGATATTGAAAACAACAAATCAAGCTTAATGCACAAAACGTTTTTGAGAATAAATGCAAAATTGTTAATTAACGTTTGGTACTCATAAATATGCCGTAGATAGTAGATAAAAAACGGGAAATGATAGCGGAAGAGAGAATCGACATTATAATTTTCTATAAAAAATGCATGTACAGTACTACAATTTTTCTGGGGTGGCCTCATGACCTTTTTGACCTTCCGTTAAACACATTAGAAGTAAGCGTTGCTGACAGAATGAACGAGTCATTGACCCAAGTATAAAATTTTTAATACCGCCTATCATTAAACTTGGACAAAACAAGTCTGTCAAACTGCTACACAATATTGTTTTCAAATAAATACTGTAAAAAAAAATTTAATTGAATTATCGTCACTTTGCAGAGTAATAATAAATTTTTATCAGCCAACTTCAGCGACAAAAACTAAAATGAGTTAACTGGAAAGCTGAAATAGATCTTTAACAATATTGTTATCAGAGATTATAGCTTGACATTGCAAAAACTACTTCGTAAAGATGTTTTATTAGTAACAGTTATTAATTAAAATATGCTTAATTAAATTGTCACGCAATTATAAAATTAAACTAACTACATGTACTGAGTAACCTAAATTGCAAAGGCAACTGTATAAAACTTGTCATCGATGTTAAAAACTTAAATTCGTTCGGCTTAAATTAGTCAGTCGAGATGTTCGCGCCCTAGCATAAAAACATTACAGCAAGAAAAATGTTTGTTTTTATTTACCGGTATCGCATAACGTCGCGAATAGGCTTACGAAACTAACACCATAATTACAGTATTATAAAAAATAATCCTTTTCTTTAAAAAATAAAGTAACTTTACTAATCTTAATTAAAAAAAGTTGTATAATTAACACTTCGCCTTTTTGGTAATTATATTTTAGCATCCCAAATTAAAAACGTGAAACAAATGGCAATATACTTGTGCAATGATAAAAAATACGAATGTACACGGTAAAGAAATGCGAGTACAAATTATATTCAAAGTACGCATACGGTATTGCACAATGAATTTTTGAAGCTAAAAAGTAATTGTAATTTTCAGTTAACCAAAAAATTATTAGTTTATTTACTTTTTAAGTACCGACATCGAAATCCGCTTTCTGAAGGAAATAAGTCTCCTTATCTTAGGAGCGCACAGTGCGGGTGTGTACAGTATTTTGAAAAACTGTGTCGCAAATTTTGCAGAATGCAACAGCTGCTCGAGAATATGAATAAGAAGCAGATGGATAGCGTCACAATATATTATTTGAAAAACACGTGTTTTATAGAAATTGGATGCCGTCCAATACTAGTTTAAAGCGCTAAACGGCAATACAGTAAAACATTTTAATTCAAAGAATCTTAAACGGCGACATCAAATGCGCAGAATTTTTGTTAGGCCTAACTACTGTAGTTCTAAATGTCAAAATTATTGTAAGAGACGTGTATTTAAACTTCATTTATTAAATCTAAAAAAAAAAAACCTTATAAAACAGCTTTTTTTTAATCTAAAATTTCTTCCTGCTTTCCCCCCCCCCCCTAAACTTATCAAGTGCAACCACCTTCACCATGAACCCAGAAGGTACGCGTATTTCATATCAATACGTCCAGACAACAGATTTTCACTAAAGCTGAACGAAAAAAATAAATAAAACCCATTTTTTTCTTCTTCCTTCAAGCGAATATGAATATTTATTAATTTTGCCCTTTTGTAGTTCATTTACAAACTCTGCATTATAAATACAGTATTTACATCCACCTGCGCTCAATATATTTCTTTTTTATGTCGTCTAACCACGTATTTTCTTAATCACATCCTAAAGCCATCAAAATACCATTTTTTTCTACTTTAATTATGTGATCAGTGTTTACACATAAATAAAACCATTAAATTCAATTCGTGAACTCCATGAATGATAATTATTACGGATGTACTAATAAAAATCAATTAAGCAAATTACGAAACCACATTTATTGAAATTATTAGCACGATTAAGTAAATTATCTAATGTTTCAAATAATAAAAAAAATATATCGACGACAGAAATATATAATGCGTATTTTGGAATTCAAAAACTACGCCGTTTTCAAACAATACTGTAAAAAGTTTGTCAACAAACGTACCGTAACTTTCTTTTCAGTGTGAAAACAGCATGGGCAAATAAACAACAAAAAAAAATGAATAAGCGAAATGACTATGTCGGTATTAAAGCAACAAAAGTATCTCTCTAAAATCAATCGCTTTTAGAGAGCTCTTCAAAATTACAATTTAAAATAAATCGTTTCAGCGTTACAGTCACCTCTCCTAATTAATAGCAAAGTCGCTAGCTATTTCACGACAAACTTGACCTCATAGTGCTTCTCGTACAAGCGGAGAAACGAATCGTTATGCGCTTGAAAAATTTATTGGAAGAGATTCAAAATGCCAAACCGAGCGAAAAAATAGAGGCAGCATTTAAAAAAACCTGTCTTCAAACACCGTTACCTCAGCTTTATCTACAAGACTTCACTTTCAAGTATAACCACACGAGCCAGACACGTTTTCCTACACAAAACAATAAAATAACCTTACTAAGTAGCGATAAAACATTAACTTGCATTTCTGCGTAGGCAAAAGTTTTATCTTGCAATTTTCCAAAGAAGAAAAAAAAACCCATTTGTAAATTTTTACCAAGAAATTCGCGGCCGCATTAAATTAATATGCTACCCCACCTATATCTTATTTAAAATGTACAGTGCATTATTTAATTTCACTTCTGTTATCACAAATCCTGTGTGTAATTACAAACTTCGTCACTCGAAATTTTACCACGAATAAAAATTATATTTACAAAAAAAAAAAAAAAAACATACAAGTACTGTATATAATTTTATTAATAAAAAAATTACTCACCAGAAGGTAGATTCTCCCTTTGAATAAAATCCAAGAACATGTTGGTAACAAAATATAGCGGATTCATTCCTCGAGGGTCGAAAGTACGCGACCCTGAAACGTATCGTGATGTGACCACTGGTTGTGTATACTCGATAGGTTCCGGAAAAACCGCGAGCGGATCCGGTGAAGTTGGCGGTACCGTTGATACCATGGTAGTTGTTCGGTTTACATCGCCTGTATCCTGATTGAACGAAGATGTCATAGAACGGTCCCTAACTTTGGCCAGCAATGAGGACTCCGGACTCCGTTCAGCGCTTACACACACACCGTTGCTCCAAAGACAACACGCGATTAAAATCACCGACAACCACCGACCGGAATAATTAATACTAGAGCCATTCCATCGTTTTCTCCTACGCCACCATTCGTCATCTTTAAGCCGTTGCAGGTGCCACAAATGAACGTCCGTCATTTCACTAAAAATAATTAATAATATTAACCACCGCTCAACGAAGTAACAGTATACAAAATAGGACAAAAAAAAAAATTTCGAATAAAAGCAAAAACGATCATAAACGGGTTTTCCAACAACTCTGAGCAACTTTACTTTTAACAAAAAAAAAATTCTTATAATAAACGATACTCGATGAGTAATGTAATAGCATTTCCATTTTATCTACGCGCAAATTCGTCACAAACTCAAAAACGTCATCAACAAAAATCTCCATTATTTGCATCATGCCATAATTTTTTTTTATTTTTTTATCATTATTATTATTTTAAAGAAAAACGAAATGTCTACCAAGAAGTGAAATCAGCTGACTCTTTTCCTGCTTTCTAATCTCCAGCGACTGCTACAATAA
>JAQGAY010001069.1:0-16970 GCA_034698085.1 Polydesmus angustus | reverse complement strand
CAACGACCAATTAATTAGGCATTCAAAACAAAATGAAAGAATGCGATCAAGTGATCTTTATGCATCGATAATAACAATAATGAAAGTTTACTATAGAATATTTTGTTAGGGTTTTCTACTTTTTATTTCAAAGTTGAAAACGTTATTTTTTTTAACATCGCGATTAAAACTTTTTGGTTTGTGGATAAAAGGCTGTGGAATTTGTAAAGTCTACTTCAGAATGTATTTTTGCACAATAGAAATGGGTGAATGGTTCCCTATTTACGAGTTACAAAACTTAGCATTGTCATAAACATAATGTCATCGTATCAGAACATTTTGAAAACTTTCTACGATGTCGAGATAAAATATGAAGACCTGAAACGACGGTTGTTTTCAGACATCGATTGTGGGTGGGTAGATGTTGGCCGAGATCACGTAGGGTCATCGAGATTTCTCACTCACAAACAAAGAGAAAGTATTCTATCAAAGTGTAATGGTCAGCGTGAAGAAGTAATAGGTATTGGGCGGGGAAAATATCACCTCTGGGGATGTCATGATGAGAATATATCGGGAGAGATTGCGTTTAGTTTGGCAAATCGATCAAGTGAGACACTGTTTGATAGGAGACAGAGACCAAATTTCAAATCAACAACGGAAAAAGAAATGTTTCGAAATATTGACTATAACGTCATTTTTTAAGAGCAAAAGTGAGCTACAGTACATACTTTTACCATTTTTTTTTTTTTTTTTGTTACTGAGCAAATAGTTTCTTAGGTTTTTGAAATATCAAATTGTGTACTTTGCCCATACAAGATATGCTTTCTCTATTCCAATTTAATTTGTTTTTACTATTCTTGTTTGCATGGCTCTAAAATATTTTTTTTGGGATGCAAAAGCACTGGGCAAGAGCATTGTTAAACCTTTTACTCAGCACTGTCCGTTATGCTGTGAATGATAATTTCTTATTTTAAATCCATTTCCATTATAATGAATTTTTTTAAAATATTTTAGTTGATTCAAAATCCATTTATTTAATTGCATTTTGTTTACAACGTGTACGAGTTAGATTTATTCAACTTTTGTTTGCCATTACTCGTTCGCGCATCACCCACTTGAATTTCAAAGTATTGCGTGGTTTCACCATTATTTCATCTGTTTGTGGATGATTCATGTGGGCATTCAATGTCCAAGGCGACATACCTTGCAAATCTATGGAACATTCGGTTTTTAAAATTTTTTATTTATTATAAATTTCATTATGAAGATAAAAATGTATAAAGCAACTAAAAAATATTTTTTTAGTTTGTAAATAAACGTGAGTTAATGACACGATTTTGACATTTTTAGCCTGATTTATTTGAATAATAAACTGAATTTTGACTGACACATTTAGTGCACTTGGCTGTTTATACTAAAATTAAAAATTAAATGGGAGTAAGGCAAATACATGCAAAATCGGTGTTAATCTTAGCTTGAAAATTGTTTGATTTATTTAATTTAATTTTAAAATAATGACTTGAAGTTTAATAAATACACTAAACTTTTTTTTTTGTGAATTATTTCCTACTTTTTGAAGAAATTAGATAGAAAATTTGAAATGGGTGTAGGCTATAGATACAAATTCGATACAGAAATTTGAAAGCTTAATTAAGTTGGAATGGTTAAATACCTGTGTTAAATTGAATACTTTTTAATCTATTAAATGATTTTAGATGTTTTTTTTTGTGTTTAGTAAACGTGATTTTCTAAAAGCAATTGTGAATTAAGAGGTGTAGCGGAAAACATATAAAATTAATTTTATTTTGTTTGGCAAATAGCGAAGTAATTTACGGTCATTTTAGATGTAACCTACATACAGTATATATTTTTAACGATCTAAAACAACATCTACACTGTTATTTGATCGCAACTCCTGAAAGATATCCGCAAATAGAATACAATATACGGCACGGATTTTATTTATCTTTCAAGTTAAAGGCATTTGACCGCGGAAATTTTTTTTTCTTCTTCCTTAACGTTTTCTCTTCCTCCACTATCTTTGCTCTCACAATCTTATAATTAAGTTGTACGTAAAATTATTTTGGCCATTTGTAACAAGATGTCGGTCGGTTAATCTAATTTCAACTGATGAAGTCTGGGTTTGACTGTTCCTAAATTTCCTTTTCTCTTTCTCTCCCTCCTTTTCTCTTGCTTTCTCTATTTGTGGAAGTAAATTGAGTTTGCGATGCATTTTTTTGCGCATCTTTAGCTACGGATACGGCACCCTTTCTACTCGTAGCTTACCCGACCTTTGCTGGAGGTATGCGACGGTGAGTTGAATTTATTTTTGAAACACAGTACATAAATATTATTTTTTGGAAAGTAGAAAGGGTTAGGTTTCCCCGGTATAATTGGAGAATGATTTCTGGAAAGGAAAGGGGGAGGGCGGGATAAGAATATGTGATGGTTAATGTTGGAGGAAGATTTATTAGATTAAATTGGAGAGCATTGTTATGCTTCATTAAAGACATCTTTTGTCTCTGAGCTCTTTCTATGTCAGAACTAAGGATTGAAGTGCTCGAAAAGAAAAAGTAAAGGGAATATAAAGGCGCATTTTTGTAATATCTTAAAATTTTACTGCAGCGGTCTAAAAATAATTAGTGACGTTTATTTTAATTATGTGTTGTTCTTTCATAGGATACGTTTTAAGTTATAAAGAATTGAAAGGTAAATGGGACGAAAGTCGAGTGGATGCCAGCGAAGATAATGTAACGTTGAAAAACCTCAAGTGCGGAACGGATTATCAAATGTACATCACTGCTTTAAACGAGATCGGAATGGGCGAACCAAGTGCTATTCTTCCGGTCACTACTAAAGGCACAGGTAAAAGAAAAATTTTATTTTAAATAATAATGTAAAAGTTGATCGTTGAAATGGTTTTCTCCTGAATGGTTTTTAAACCCGCAGTACATACAG
The DNA here is from genome assembly GCA_034698085.1 of Polydesmus angustus. NCBI lineage: Eukaryota > Metazoa > Arthropoda > Diplopoda > Polydesmida > Polydesmidae > Polydesmus > Polydesmus angustus. Next base: position 14,033 of record JAQGAY010001069.1, on the reverse strand, counting down.
CTTTGCAGTGATTGCATGCGCATGGGGTAAATTAAACTGCAGGACAATAATAACTCTATGACAAAAATTTTTTTTATTATTATTGTTTTTCGTCAAGCGTTAAGTGAGAATATTTAAAGTGCGAAATACTACAGATTTCAATAAAAAAAAATTATTATTGATTTGAATATTTTTATAAGGTATTTTTACGATAAAATTGATTTACACGGTGTTTCTTGGACTTTTATCAAATACTTTCAAACCCTTTTGTTCAACAGGGGTTTTACGTGTTTCAGCGGTGGTATTTAAATAAAAAGAATATGTTTTAAGTTAAAAATTTAAATTTTCCTGGTAATTGAGAATTTATTAACAAGAGATTTTATTAGCTGCATTCAGAAAGTCATATTTAAGACAAAAGTCAAAGTATTATTTCAAGGACAATTCAAAATATTTTTTGGGCTTCTATCTCTTAAGTGAACATAGTCCAAGAAGTTTAATTTTTGAATTGTCTTTGCAATAATACTTTTGACTTTGGTTTTAAATATGACTTTTAATTTGTTTCTGAATGCAGCTATTAAAACTTAATAATCTGTACGATTAATTTTAAATTAAATTGTAAAGGGTTCAATGCCTTCGTAGACAGTTCTGGTTTAATATTTTTAATTAAATATTAGAAGATCAGGTTTCATAGTTCTAGTTTCGAGATACCATCGATGTGGAAAACAGTTGAGTAATTTGAGACGAAATCCTATTCAAATGCTTATTAATTTTTTTTATATATACCGGTACAGTATATTTTATCTTTCTATGTTACTAATATTTTGTTGTGAAGTATACCAATTTATTTTAATTAAGCATTGTGATTTTGATAATTTTGTGGGAAAAAAAAAAGTCGAAGTTCTTGAATGGTTGTAAGATAATTACTTTTACATCATTACTCGACATTAATTTCACTCAGTATGGCTCTACTTTTAATTCTTCATCTTGAAAACGAAGTTATAAAAAAATAGCATTTGCTAAATAGATTGAGAGTATTTTTATAATTAAGTCAAACTAAACCACCGCTGCGATTAATTTTCTAAAAGGCAGCAAAATAAAAGAAGCTATAGTAATTGTAGCATTAATCTGCAACTGTAAGGCGAAAATAGAACTCGTTGTGCTCAGGGCCGTGGAGTAAATTTTAGCAGTATGTTGCACATTCTTAAAAAATGGCTCTCTCGCTCATAAGGGCAGTAATAGTCCAGCGCCAAACTCGCTTTTTTTTTTTTGGCAAATATGACAAATTTTGTTCCTTTTTTGGACCAAATAATAAGACTTTTAGTAATTTGGCATAATTTTGCGCCTCTTTTACGGTGGCGCCTGATGCGGTTGCATTACCACAACAAAGCACGCCACGGCTTTTGCTGTACTTAATGCATTCATAATTTGATTATTTGAGTTTAAATCAACTACATAAATCTTTGACCTTGCAATTGTGCAGTAGCCTATATAATTACGTACGCGAATTTGAATATACACGAAATTATTTTGCTGCGTCTGTTTTCTATGTACATATGCAAGTTTTGTAGAACGAATTTTTTATTCATTTTTTATAACAGTAAAATAACTACAGTATACTGTATGAGAAAGTGTTTCCGAATTAAGGTAACTGAACAAAGTGCGCCCTTAAGCCGTGGAGTTAGCATGAGTTCATCTACCCGTCCAATTCTGATGAGTGCGTGCATTTAAAAATTTGCATATAAATAAAGATTAAATTTAATATTAAACTCCCAATTTGACGTTTTTAGTTTCAATTTGCGAAGAGGTTAAGTGCGCAAAGATCTAAGTTATATGTAACTTATGTTTTCAAAATTTGAATTTTTTTTTTTTTGGATTAGTTCCATTAGTTCCTCATCGAAAGGGAGGAGTAGATGTCAACGTGACGGAAATCACGTTGCATCTGTTTCGATGGCATTGGGACGAATGTCCGATTCAACGCTTTGCCATCCATTACCGTCGTCCATCATCGTCATCGTGGACGTTGGCGATGGATAATGTGCCACACAGTCAGAGGAGTGTCGTCATTTCGTCTCTCGAACCTGGAACTAATTACCAAGTGAAAGTGATTGCTTTTAGCGAAGCGGGAGCTTCAGTCGCACCTTATGATGTCACCACTCTAGTTTACATCAAAGGTAGGAGTCACTTTTATAAAATTTTTTTTTTGTCTTCGTAAAATTTGAAGAATAGTTCATAAAAAAAGTTAAAATTTGTGTAAAGAAGAAATGAGAAAAGTGTAGAAACAAAATGGGTGGATGAGTTATAACAAGAAATAAGTGCGATGAAGCGGATGAGTTTGATTGGAAATATGATGGATGCCATTTTCGGCCTTTTCTTAATCTTTTTTCATTTTTTTTTCTATCTTTTGCTCTTTTCTTTCTTTGGATGTTACTTAACTTTCTCCACACGTCATTAATTCCTCCACCCTTCCGATTTATCTCGGAACGACTTTTACAAAAGAAAACGATGATTATACGAGCGGCGGCGTAGACGAAGATCAAAATGACATTGGCAAAAGAAAAGGGAACAATTTTTTTTTTTCACGGATTTTAAGATTTGGGAATTTTTCTATTACTGAATTATTGCATGATAACGCGATTTCTTATTAACTTTGGGCGAATTACATTGTGCATAAGAATAGATTCAGTTGAAAGATAGGTTGAAATCAGAATTTAATCAAATTATTTATTTCCTCTTTTTTTGCTGCGCGAATACCGAGTTTCCTTCGATTTCGATTTTGGAAGAAACTTATTATGAATAGAGTCAAATATTGACACTTAATTTCTAACAAAAACCGTCTCGTAGCATTTATACTTAATAAGTTTAATATGATTTTTAAGTAGAATGATTTAAACTGAAGTAAACATTGACCGTATTATAAAATAAATTTAAAAGCTTGTGTATTGAGTACATGTACTAGCAATTTTTCTTGAGTGCTTCAAGTTTACTTACTGCATCGATTACTTTGCATGAAAACCAATCTCAGAGAATTATTTATTAAACCTATGTTAAGACAATAGCTTATCCATCATTTTATTAAAAAGTTAGTTTGTGAAAATCTAAAAATAAAGATTTATTTACGAGTACACAATTATTATTGTTGAATTAAAATATCTTTTCACGCTGAACGATTTTTCAACTTTAATATCAAAACATCACAGCTAGGATCAATTACTGAGGAGATTTTTACTTACCAGTATTTTAAAATAAGTTTCATAAATTTACATAATTAATTCAAGAATTATTATCGGTTGCATTAATGGGATTAGAATAGGTAGGCGGCGATTTTACTAAAAGCACTGAAGTGGTAAAAAATTAAATTTTGTTAATAGCAAATAATATTATTATGCGGGGCTTTTTTTTTTGTGCTTTAGTAGTTGGCTTTTAAGGCGCCGATTGAAGCAAAAAATTCTGTAAAGCTTGCGTTTTTTTGCTATTAATTATTTTCAAGTACTGTAATTATTTACAAATACATTTAGTTTGTTTACTTTTTTTAAGACAAAAATAATATCGCTGCAATAGGCTACATTAGCTGAAATAGCGGTTTTTAAATTTACAGTGCGTATGTTTATAACAATAATTTTGTTTTCCCAATTTGATCTAAAGGAAAGTATTTATTCCCTTATCATTAATAATTGCGTATGAAAAGAAAATGTTGCGAGCGTTCTATGAGCATTAATTTTTGTACTCGATTCAATTGAACCGTTAGTTGATTGAAAGACAAACACTTTTGTTTTGCTTTTACGAGTAAACTCTCAAGATGTTCGATTTTCGACTTTTGACAACCCTAGGGGATATAAAGGTAGAATAAGAAATAGGACATAGCCAACGGGCGAGACAAAAATTAAGGCGCGGACGAGATATCGGATATCCGACTTTCCCCATGCTATTAAAAAAATCACTAGCAAAACTGAAAATTTAAAGCTTTTTCTTTAAAAAATAATTTTAAAAAACATAGATAACATTACCGGTACCCGATATTTCCCATAAATAAAACTTCCTGCGATAATCTTTCTGATGGAATATTAATAATATTTTTGATAAAAAAAATTTAATTTTTAATAAGTTGTTCTAATATTATTTTTACATTAGAACTAAGTAAGTTTCAATGTTCTCTGTTTTTATTTCATTGATATTACCCTGTACGACATAGCAGTCTACTACTTAAATCAGAGTGAAAAGTTACTTCTGCTTTTAAATTTTTTACTGAATTAACAAATAAAATATTTTTTATAGACAAAAATTGAGTTTCTCTGTAAAATGGCTCAAATTTAAATTTTTTAACTTTGCTAACTTTTAACAGACGGAAGTTGAACACTCGGTATTGTAATTTGTCCGCATTAACGGGGAGGGGTTAAAAAAACAACCCTCTGGTCTTTAAGTTACGCGATTTTTTGCTTTCGAGAAGAAGAAAGAGCTACGAACTGCTAATGTTTATATTTTACTAAAAAAAATTATTTGTGGTTCTTACAAGTTATACCGTTTCGTTACTTTCGTAAAACGTTCAGTGATTTACTGTTCTTTATTTTTACACGACTCATTCAACGAACTCTTACTTTCTCCCTTACTTTCTTCCTTCCTTTTTACTTGATTTTCAAAAAAAAATACTTTTAACATCTGCCGCCTTCACCGCATTAAAAAAATGATCGGCGGGCTGAACTCGTCTATCTTTTGTAAACTACAATATTAGCATATAAATTTGCTAGAATTACAGCATCATCATTTACATAATTATATTACATTCATCATAAAACTGAAATTGTGCATTGTCGATACCATTTCGCAGCTACAAAAATGAGCTTACATTAATTATTTGTTTACAATATCTAAGAAATAAAAATCCTTAAAAATAATAAATTTCCGTTATTTCTAAGATTTTCACGAGCTCATATTTGAACCGTCATTCCCAATTTTAAATATTTTAACATTACATGTATTATGGTATATATAACGTCGATCGAAGTTTTTATATTATAAAAAACTAGCAAAATTAAAATTATTAATGTTTCGAATTATTGTTCAAAGTTCTTTTTTTTTTGGAACAAATAACAAAAAATATCGGGATTTTTTTTAAAAAAAACAAAAACAAAGAGTTATGTACTACTGTACAGTTTTCTATTTACTACAATAGACTAGAAGAATTCATTTTTATTTTATACTAATTGCTCAACTTTGCGTGGGAAAAGATGAAGTTTGATCCAAATTTCTTAGAGTTGTTTTTCATTTTATTCCTAGATTGGATCAATGTTTATTCTTTAAATGAATTACACCTTACGCCATCATAAATATTTTTTTTAGGTTTAATGAAATTAACCGTAATGATGATCCGAATTGTTAGTGAAATCTATTAAAAGAATAATATTAATGACATTCAATTTAATCTTTGAATGACTTGACCTTCATCAAGTCTAGTGCACTTACAAGTGGAATTAGCTACGTCTTGGTTTAAGCTTTTTAAATAATGAAGTTGAATTTATTTTCCGTAATTATTATTTCTAGTGGAGGACAAAAGAATTTAATCTTGTTATGCGGCCATAAATTTATTGCATTGCATGCGAAACCATCAAAAATACTATTGTTTGAATTCGGAAATGAAATCAAATTTGAATCAACACAATTGAGCTCCGGTTCGTTGAAGCAGTAAATATTTGAAACATACTTTGCAATGGAAAGCGACGCAACTCCCACTTTGCATGTTTTTACTTCGATCGATTTGTATACTATCTCGTTCCATCCTTAAAATCTTTCTTCTTTTCTTAGAAAAATAGGCTAATTTAAAATGTACTCGAAATTGATTTTGAGAGTGGAAATCTACAGTATATTTTATTTTTTTGTTGTTGTTGTTTTTGTTTTAGGCCCGAACGGAACATTGATTATGGCCCCCAGCCAACCTACTGGGGCTTCTCCATTTTACGAGGATATGTCAATTATAATTCCAGCTCTTTCATCAGCCATTGCCACCATCTTTATTTTAATTGGAATCTGTATATGTTTTCACCGACAGAAATCACAAGGTTAATGAATATATTTATCAAATTATTTTTTTTGCTCTAATTAATTTTTGTTTTCAAAATTGCTTTTACACAAAGATAATTAAATTTAGTTTAAAAAAATACTTTATTGATGCCAATTTGTGCCTCTTGGGTGCAAATGGCTTTTATCTTTATTTTGAAAATTTTTTAAACAATTTCTAAAATAAAAATATTCGTCTATTACCACTTTATTATCTTTACAAAACTTCTTTTTTTTTAAAAATAAATGTCATTTTAGAGAAGCTAAATGCTTTTTTTTGGAAACATATGATTATTATAATTTTTTATTGAAGATATAGCCTACGTCACGCGTTGCCTTGCGGTATTTTGGTTATTTTTTATTAATGCTTTATATGGCATGTGTTAATTTTTAGCTGCTTGATTTAAATCCTAAATGTTTTTAATAACATTTTTATTTGGTTCATTTTTGTAATCTCCGTTATGGTTTTTATTTCGAATAATTGTTATCAGTCTGATTTTTTTTTTCTTTATAAAATAGGCAATGAAAAAACCCAAAACGGGGATTCTCAACCGCTGAAATTTGAAGCAGATAGACCTCAAAGACTTTCTACAACTTCCGGTATAGGTGGCGAAGAATGCATGCAATTACATCCGATGGTAGATGAGCAGCGAAAAGAGAATCTTATCTACAATGGTAAATAATTGTAATTTGCTATTCATATTTATTTGTTTGAATCTTGAATAATGGAGTTGTGATTTTTAGAGGAAGATGTGTGCCCTTACGCTACATCTCGAGTCATACCGTGTTATCGATCGCCGTCACCGGTTACGCGGCGGAGAATTGACGCTCCAAATGCTATGTCAACCGCCGGAAGCAGAAACTCAGTCTTGTCGCAAAACGAGGATCACAGGGAGAAAGTAAGTGTTAAATAACAGTTTTTAAAACTATTTACTTAAGATTCTAGTGATAATTCGCAACGCTTTCATGATTTATTGCCTTAAATGGCCTAAATTAGACATTATTAATTAGTAAATGCACTTTTGGTAACAGTCAAAAGTTTTCTTCATTTTTCTTTTATTTATTTTTTTTCAAAAAAATATTTTTTTTTGCATTATTTTTCAGAGATTGCTCACTCATCAAATTCCTTTTACACATTATCCGGACGAAGTTCGAGGTAAGAAACGTTTTTCTTATTTTTCAATTTAATGATTTTAGTTTTAATCAAAACAATTATCACGATTAAACAAACGTTGTCGTAGAAATAAAGCAGATATTTTAATTTAGTTGACATATTTTATTAACGACTTTGAGCGTTACATTTTCGTGTTTGTTTTTCTATTTCTTACTGGTGAATCTTCTGTAAGCAACATGTTTTGATTCCCGGTTAGCGACGCGCGCGCGTACCTATCGCGAGAGTGCTTTTATTTTGACACCAACTATTGAATTTGTGTTCTTCATTCGATACTCTATTCTCGTGGGAAATAACAGTGTTTGACACGAGGGCTAAACTTAAAACGAATGTGCTAGTTTCATACAGGCTGGCTACATCTCAACTTATTAGATGAGAATGCACTCGTGACTAACTTTGATACGTGAAATGGAGGTGACTCGAACAGCCAAGGGCTTGTAGCTCGAGGATAAAAATAACTTTTATTTTGGACAAAATATATTTGCAATTACTAGTACTGTATTTCACGTAGTTAAATAAAATTCGAAATTGTGTAACTTAAAAATAATTTTTTAAACCTGAATAATATTTTCATACCAGATTAAAGTTTACTTCAAAATCATATACTAGGTACTATGCTAACCTGTATGTAAAGCTATATTATACCCTAGAAAAAGATTTAATGAAATTACCTTTAAAAAAAACCTAATTTTTCACGAACTAATATTTACTTTTAAGATTTTTATTCTCGGGAATTTCAAATTATGAAAATTAATTTAAGATTGAAAGAACATCTTTTTTTTTATTAATTAGAAAAAAAGTTTTTGAATTAAAAGATGTTAAAGAGATATTTATTCAACATTTTGTTTGCATCCGTTATTTTTTGTATGTTTAATGTAAATGTTTGTTAAAAAAAATATTTATATTGTTCGTTACACTTGTTGGTGAATGCGATCGAAAATGTAATACTGTATTCGTCGTATACATTTAAAAAAAAAAAAAACGAAGAAGTCGTAACTAAAAGAAGTCGATGCATTCAAAAAAAAAAAAAAATTGAAAATATGGCTGCAAGTTATTTTGAAAAATATAGAGTAGTAAACGAAATTTTGCTTCAGTATACACTCCTTCTACACGAATTTCTTTTTATATATAAATATAAAACGTGTTATTCGTCTTCCTCTTGTATTATTATCTTGGGCCCCACATCGCACTTTGTATACACAATATACACTTACGTATATATTTTTGGTGTTTTTAAAATGTGTTTTTGATATTTTTTTCTTTACCGGTGGCGCTGCTGCATTCTTAAAGTACGAAGGAATTTCATGTAGCTCATGTCCTCTTATCGATAAAATATTTTTTATTGAATGTCCTGCGATTGAATTGACGTACTCGTGTCAGTTATGACGTTGAAAACCGAATTCCTTGCAACTTATGGGAAAAATGAATATGTATAGAAATCTCGGGGGAGAGTTAGGCGCCTACTTTATATTGATAGACAAGTGGTCCACGAGACAATTCTATTATCACGTTTCGTATTTGAAAAAGTTTTTGAAAATTTTTTTGATACTTCCGCTTAAGCGTTTTTCTAACTAGTTAAATGTTTGTTAATCTAGTGATTAACTTACGTGCGGGCAAAATTATTAATAGCAATCCAAACTGTTGCGAGTGGGATACCGTCTTACATTTATGATTAAGGATCATTTTTGTGGATGGAATTCGAAATCTCTAAGCTGCAACCGCACTGCGCTATCCATCTTAATGAGAGCGCCTACGCCGACAACTAATTAGGGTTTTCGTTTTACAAATTTAACGATTTTCAAATGAAATTGGGCTAATTTTTACATTCCGTTATAAGATTAAGAGAAGTTTTTTGTAAATGCAGTACTGATGTGTGATTCGGCCTCAATCTATTACTCCGTCGAGCTTGCCGTTCTAAATGGAATTTGGAAACCCAAGAAAAATATCAAAGGCATTTAAACGGTTACGCTCGCATGTAAACAGAACAGGAATGTTATTGATATGCAAACAAAAACATTCGAGTAGTTTTATTTTTGTAAAAAGAAACTTTCTTCCATGTTCATGAAAGTTTCTTATCACAGACGCGGATGCTGACAAAACAGAATGCGAGGGTTTGAATGATTGGATTGTGTACGTAGCAAATTATATCTGTTTGAAGAAAAATAATTCTATAGATTTGCACGATACGAAAATATTTTTTTTTATCTTCTTTTTGTATTTATTTTTTGAGTGTTTTCTGCTTTTTTGCAGTTTTTTTTTTTTCATATTGTTAAGATACTATTTCTTTAAGCAAAATTATCATCTGTATAAAGCAGAAAAAAGGTTATACGATACAGCATTAAAATTTTCTAATCTTGTTATATCAAACATTATTATTTTTATAAAGGTTTATCGAATGCACGTTTTTGATTGTTAGGTTATTTTTCTTTTTTCAATTTCGCTTTACGTTTTTGTATGACATTTGAATCTTTCGCATTTTTCTAGAGAATTATTTGAAAGAAATTTGATCGAATTTATTTCGTAACCGTATATATTTATTTTTACTTTACAAATTAAATTCGACAATTTATCAGTCGAATCTTTATAAGCAAATTGTAACTATTAATGAGTAGTCTGCGAAATCAGCCTGAAATTTCTTATTTTCTAAAAATCAAAACTCCAAAAAAGAGTATTTTTTTTTTTTCAAAAATAAGTTGTGTTGCCGTTGGAACTAAAATATCAGGACAAATATGTTTTTTGTCACGTATTTTTTGCCATTTTCGTATCGTAATCCAAAACAAATTATTACAAATCTCTAAAGATCGATGTATTTTTTTTTTTAAATCTGCTCTATTCAGACAACGTTTAATTGCATGCAAATATTGACCTAGACGGAATTGGTTGCTCTGATTTATGGGACAGTACCGGTATTATAACATAGGCTTACATTAATTCGAAATAATTATAATTTTTTTTACTATTAAGATATAATTTTATGACGAATTATTCACAACTAATTTTTTTTTTATCATTCTATTAATTTATTTTAATTATTCAATTTTTTATTGTTTAAACATCAAAAAAAAAAACATGCATTATTAAAAAAAGTATTTACTTATGAGTGACTAATATTGACTTGGATTGTTTTATGAGTTTGGCAATATTTGCAATATTTTTCGTCTTTCGAAATCATCTTGACTTTTCAGTTATTTATTTATTTTAAGACAAAAAAGAAAACGTTTAAGGATTGATGGAATTGGTTAATGCAATGTTCCTACTGCGTTTTAGATTTATTGTTTGTTTATTTATTTATTCAATCAATAAGTCTTAAAAATAGATTCTAGAAAGGAATAATTTAAAACTACGTGGAGCGCCCAATTTTTAGTTTAATAATAATATTCTTTAATATTATTTTGTTTTGTTGAAGAATCTTATTACATTTTCCTCCGGCAAAGTGCAGGTTGAACGATCTCACCTGTGCTTTCTTTCCTTATGATACTTAACCTTAATAATACTGTACATTACAGAGTATCTCAAAAAAAATGTATGCACATTTTAGCACAAAAAAACCTGTTAAATCATTTTAAAATCAAGTTTATGCAAACGCGAATGAATAAATACAAAATTATTATCTTTAACATCTGCAATTATACAGTATTATTGTTGTTTGCATGCAGCGTCAAGATACTAGTCTTATTAATACCAATGGCGACTATTTGCCAGTAAGTTAAGCATTCCAATGGGGCGCCGAAATCGAAAGATTTTGCTGAAAGGCTTATTATTATTTTTTTTTTTGACAAAAAAGAGATAAATTTGCTTATTTTACCATTTGCCCAATAAGCCTTAGTAACTTGAAAAATATCGCTTAAATTTTCTATTGGGATTGCTAAGCATGAGTTTTCTTTGGTTATTCTTGATGACAGTTTGATGCTGAAGCCAAACGATTAATAGCATTTTTTTTTTTTGGTTAAAAATTTTAAAAGAATCAAGATTTGATAGTGTGCGTACATGTTTTTAAGATACTCTGTATATTTTTTGCATTAACATTTGCCCCTGCATGGAAATTAAATAAAACATGCATGCAACCTCTTAAAGCCGATCTTTAGCAACAATAAAAAATTTTAAAAACAGAGGAAGTTGCAAGTTGCGCAAAAAATGTCAATAATGATTGGTCAAACTTGATACGAACAATAAATGAACGCATACAAACGACACTGAACGACAATTTACAAATTTTTGAAAAGTCGACGTTATGAGTTTTTTTGTTGTTAATTTGAGATATTTTAATATAAATTAAGCAATTAAATTTTAATTTAAAATTTTGGTAGCAGCAAAAGAGATTCAAATACGATTTTGTAAAACTGCTTTCTAGAACGAGAACAAAACTTGAACGAGTTGAACCCAACGGAAATCGTAGTTGTTGTTACATAATTTTTTTTACGACTTTTAAATTAAATTAATTTAATTTATTTTAAATGATTGAAACTTTGATAGATCTGATAAAATTCGTCAATATTTCTTTGTTTTGGTATATCGACTTTGGAATACGATGACGTAGGCTATATGTTAACAGATTGGCTTATTAAGATTAGAAATTGTGCGGTAAGCTTTTTTCTTTGTTTTTATACACAAGTGTACTTCTTATTTTGTCAGAGTTGGGAATTTGAAATTTATTTACTCATTTACGTCAATGCAACAATAAAAAAGAGCATTAGAACGAGACAAAAAAACTTAACCGCATAATCTCTAATCAATTAAATTATTCTGTAATAATATTTTCCTTAACCATATTTAACACACTCATGCTGCCGTGGAGTGCGGTCAATTAAAACTTTTTCAATTATTATAATAATAAAAAAAAGTTTTGCTTGACTTAAGTTGAATTTCCACGTACTGTGTAAAAAGTTTTTTCTGTTGTTGTTGGCGCAGAGTTATCTTTGAAAGTTGGAAATGTTTTTCTCGTCCATTGTTATTTATCAACTTCAACTTGGAAACCTAACACTAAGAGTATTTTGCACGTTTGCCATTTTGATCATTTTCTTCTTACTTTTTTCATATATACAGTATATAACATTTTTTTTTGCTTTAACTCATAAGAGGTTGTCACAAAAAACGTTTTTTCAATTGAAAGCTTTGCTATTTTTCTTCTTCTTTGAACATAAGGAAAGAAAAAAAAAACATACTACATATGTCTTTTGATGACAAAACTTTACATTTCCTCTCTTTTTTTTTATATTTTTTATTTATATACCTCATTTTTTTTACAGATGTCGCTCGAAAAAACCCTTTATTATCGTTGAGCACAGCGTGTCATAATGATCATCAGCAAACGACATATTTTTCGCGCGACTACGACGACAATCGCGAGGATACAAAAGATTCAATTTCAAACTCGGCCAAAATGAAGAGCAAGAACGAAACAACAATGATTTTGTCTTCATCTTCAGCGGCCAATATGGCAGCGCAGTGTTTGTCCAGTCAAAGCTGGGACACTTTGACTAAATGTTTACACAGATGTAAGAGCTATTATCGATTCTCGCGCTCTGATCCAAAGATATAATAACCCAATGAATTTCTTTGGCTTTCAGATCCCGATCTTCTTTATAACGGTCCCGACTCCGAAACATCGGATGAAATCGATTATGATGACGTCAGTTATTCCGCTATTACGTTAACTGGCAAGGTGGGATTCGCCAGGGAAAGAAATGCACCGAAGAAAAATACGATGTGAGTACACAGGTTATTTTAATCATTTTAAGTACGTGATACGCTATAAAATTAGACGAGATTTATTATTTATCTTTCGATTTAAGAGCTAAATGGAATTTCTGGATGCATTTTAAATGTGAGCTTTATTTGATTTGAAAGCGATGGTTTGGCTATTGTAGGGACTTATTTAAACGTTTTTAAATATTATTAGCTAATGCAAAGTTGGTTGGATATATTTTTAACCGAAGCACTTAGATGCTCAACAAAACATTATTCGTGGCTAGCAATATTAACTAGGTTAATATATAATACTGCGCAATTCTCCTCAACTTGTTCGTTTTCAATTATTTTTCTTTCGCTATTGATTGGTTGCAGAGGAACGTAATGCGGTATCAATATTGCAGTTGATTCGCTTGCCAAAACGTATACTTGTCACTTCAACATTGCAAATACAAAAGAAAGTCAGATGAAAATCTTAAAAGCGCGTATTTAATTATTAAAGAAATAGTTAAAAATTTCATCTGACTCACAGCTAATACAAACTAAAATGATGAAACTAATATGAAATGACACCCAATATTTTTTTATCGTAAAGAATGGTTTGCAAAAGTGAAAAATTCTGTTTGAATTTATTAACTAGCTGAATATTTAAATTATTTAGCTCATTTGAGTTTGAAAGCGTGCATTTTATTGCAATTTGTCATGAAAATTCTGTTTTAATTTTACTGTATTTTGTATTTCTTTTTTGAAATACCGGTACAGTATGAAATTGTGTTCTGCATGAAGAATGAATTTAATATACGGTGCAGTAATTTTTTTTATAAATAATTAATATTTTTTAAATTTGCTTTTTAAAAAAATTTAAAAACATTACCGGTACCGTAATAATATTTTGCATTTAAAAAAAAATAATTACCGCAATTGTTTTAAATTAATTTTAAATGCATCAATATTATAGTTTGCTTGTTTATTAATCCCCTGATATCCTAACTATTTTTTTAAATGGTTATACAGGGTCATCCTAATTGTTTGCCTTGATTTCATAATGCTATAATTTATTAATTAAGTGGAATAAATAAATGCAATAAAAACACATGTTTCCTATACATGCTGAAGTTTTATTTGCAATTTTATAAAAATTAAATGT
>JAQGAY010001068.1:0-16971 GCA_034698085.1 Polydesmus angustus | reverse complement strand
TCGATATTTTTTCAACAGCCATAGTTGTAATATTGAGAGAGATCGCGCGCTGTTATAGTCCCTTAAAGAATCCTTTTTTTTAAGAGACGTTTATGGAAGCGGCCCTAAAAGCATTACAAACTTTCCTTAAATGATTATATACACACACTCTAAATAGCATTTTTTTAAATGATATAAAGCATTTCAAATGTTATTAAAAACCTTCTTAACATCATTAAAAACCACTCTGTACATGATATTAAAAACACCCTTTACAAAAATATTTTTAAACTCAAGACTCGTAGAGTGTGAATGACATTACAAGATAATCCTCTAATATTTTCTCGCATTGTTTTCCTGCGAGTGACTTTTAAATTCGTACTTCTTAATAATAACTTATAAACTAAACGAAAACTTGGAAGTGTTTATCAGATAAGAGTTGCCATCCATTTTGAAGCATGGAGTATGTGGGCTATAAAATGACTCGTATTAATTTTATTTTACAGGTTTTTTATTTTTTGACATGGAAAGTTTTTTCCACATCAACCGCTGAAAAATTGCATCAGGTGGTTTCACATAGTACCGTACTTTCCGCGCAAAATAAAATTAATAGGATATTATAAATATGTCAAAAATAACTCAAATTTTATTTCTCGACATAAATGCCATAATAATAACAGTCTGCCGTGATGTATTTCAACAAAAACACGTGCCATTTCCCCCCCCCCCCATTAATTATGTTTTTAATTAACGTTTTAATAGCAAAATAATAATAATAATAAATGAATGAATGACATGGAAATATGGTATATAAAACCAAGTTAAAAATCGGCTTAGTTAAAGTTTTTCAATCTAGTGCTACTCTTCAAACCAATTCAATTGTTGCAGCTTTGAAGGGTGCTCTTAAGGATCAGGGCGTTTATGGACCGGGTTACAACGTCATTAAAAATATCAATCATTAAACCAAAAAAAAAAAAAAAAGAATGATTTTCACTCAAATAAAAGGGGCGAGTCTTTAAATAATAATTTAATGGCTCAATTAACCAACATTAAAACAAAAATGAAGAATTGGGCGGCAGTGTAAAATTTTGTACAGTAAACAAATACGTTTTAAAAAAGAATTTTTTTTTTTTTTAACTTAAGCGCACATTTTTATTTAAAAACATGATTCATTGTCGGTGAGATTGTTTGTTAGAGATAACGATACTTATTTTTCACCAAGGCTTATAAAATAAAATTCTATTCAAACGAATGTAAACCACAGCCTTTAAATTTAATTTAAGTAAATATGAAACATTTTTTTTTTTTTTTTTTTGAGATAAAAATGGGCAATAAAATTGAATGTACGGTTTTCAAAGTTTGAATCATAAAATTAAATCTAATCTCATTTGCAAAATTTGATCAAACGCATTTAAAATTCTATTCTCGAGCATTATTATTCTATATAAATACAGAATATAGGCAATTCTATTCGTTTATTCTCAAATTTAAATTGAGGAAAGCGCAACAAAAAAATCCAAGAATGGAAAAAAAAAATTAAATATGGCTGAATAAATGAATGAATGAAACGTAAAATTAACGGAAGTTAAAGAAACGGTTGCAACGTTGAAAACGGAAGTGTCGACTTAATTTCCTTAAAATAAAACGATGGAAAACTCAATAACGCCGGTTTTAATTTTATTATTTTTTTAAAAATAATAATTACCAATAAATTCCTAACTTATATTAAATTTAATTTCAGCTGAGTGATTTTAATTTGGTGCGACATAACGATGAATTTTCGCCGGATTTTCATTGGAAGATAAGCGGAATAAAAGAAAAGATAAAAAGAGGATTAAAATTCGAAGTGAAAAGAGCAGTGTTTCAGTGGGCTAATTAAACAATATTAGCTCGAGCTCATTTAAAAGTGGACGAGTGTGGATACGCCATCGTGTCTCTGCGTTTAAAAAAGCACAACAAAGGAAAAACCATCGATTTAAAACCCATTCCTACAGTGTATTACGTACTAAAAGACCGAACTAACACCAACCGCCCTAAACATATATGCCGCACTAGTCACGATTCGTTCGGCTCAAAATTCGATTATTCCAGAAGCAGATTTCTAAATAAACCAAGTGAGGCCAGGGACTCAGGGCGGCACAATTTTAAGAACGACCAAGAGTGCAACAAAAAAAACAAAACAATCAAAAAAATTTCGCAAAAAATCTAAACAATTTTGCAAAAATATCAAAAAAAGTTTTCCAAAAAATTTCGCAAAAAATTTTAAAAAAATGTGCATAAAAATCAACAAAATTTCGTAGAAATTTCAAAAAAATCTTGCAAAAAAATCAAAAAAAATTTTGCAAAAAAATCAAAAAAGTTTTGCAAAAAAATCAAAGAAGTTTTGCAAAAAAATCAAAAAAGTTTTGCAAAAAAATCAAAAAAGTTTTGCAAAAAAATTCTCCGGGCATTTCTTTCGGGTAAGTTCGACGATGACCTCTCTTCGACCTTTGCTTATCGAACCACCGTCACTCTCCGCAACCGGAAAGACCCTCAACGTAGTCTCTCAAAAACAGTGGAAGGCCCTCTTTACATGGGCCTTTTGTTTACTAGTTGGAGTGAGGAAGAAGAGGAAAGCCTGATTGAAAACGAAACCGTGTATTTCACTGTGACCATCGAAATTATTAGTGAACCCATCAAGGACATTAAAAAAAAGAAAAAACATTTCTTTTTCTAAATAAAAACCTGTAAATTAAATTTAATTATCGCGCTGATTAAAAAAAAAACAAACAAACACAAATTCTGTGTGTCCAAACAAATCTGAAATTTTTGACACACGAATAAATCAGTCAAAGTTTAATGAAAATGCATTATTTTTTTAAATTAACATTAATTAACATCTCCCATTTAATAATAAAAAGCAATTTTTGGAATATAACCTCTGCAACTGAATCGGCACGTGTAAACGTGTTCACCCGCTTACTTTGACAGCAAAAGCTTTTGCCGACTTCCAGCTTACACCTGCCGACTGCATTTCGGCACGTGCCGGCATCTACCATAGGATTAATGTAAATTTCCTCAAATTTCCTTAAGCGCATTAATACGTGCCGACTCAGTTGTAGAAGTCATATTTTAAAAACTGTTTTTTTATTATTAAATCGAAGGTGTTGTTGTATGTAAACATTAAAAAATTAATTCATTTTCATTAAAATTTGACTGATTTATTCGCTTTTTAAAAGTTTCGTAGTTTTAAGGACACAATGTACAATACCGGTATTAGTAATAATTTTTATGAATGTTTTAAAATTGAATAAAAAATTTATATCCAATCAATGAAGTTTTAAATAATAATATTGTTGTTGCGGTTTATTTTTGCCTTCGATAGAGCTAATCAATTTTTCACTTAACTTACTTGTCGGTGGGCCAAATGTCAGTGGATCAAATGTATGTAGGCCACATGTCTGTGTACCACTTTGCCCAAAAGAATTTTGATAACCACATTTGAAAAGTTTATATAAATTTTGAGATAACTTGCGTAGTGTAAATTTAGTTGGGCAGAAAAAGTTACGTTAGTAATTTTATCTTGTTGTTTTTCATTTAAAAAAAAAGTCGTTCAAGTCGTTAAGTAACCTTCAATCTCTTATCGCCAGACACGCTTTCAAAGCGTGCCAACGCCCCCTTTGCACTACGGAAAAAATAATTTCTATTAATAAGTGAATGCGGTGCAACCTTGAAAAAAAAAATAATTTGAGCTTTGAATTACAAATGGAAAAATTCTAATCTAATCTCTTAATCTTTTACTCATAACTATTTTATTCAAACGCATATTCAACGTTTTCTTCTATTCTAAAAATTAATAACAAAAAAGAGGAAGCAGCAACGAAACATCACAAGAGAATAAAAAATATATGCTCGATTTCTGAACAATTTTAATATTCGTAGAATAAGGTAAAAATTTATTTAAAAATAATTCGATGATAATTACAGTATATTTAAAATGAACCTTATTAAAATTATTGAAATTAAATTAAAAAGGTGTGAGAATTGTCATCGATAAGAGTGGAAATTGACTGAGCGAGTGCTGAGAGTGAATGAGAAAAGATGGAAAATGATGGCGTTTCGCGATTTAACGTGGAATTAACAGAATTGGAAGAAAAAATTGAAACGTTGAAAATGGAAGCTTCGAAAGAATTTCCTCAAAATAAAGCAGAACAATCACCGACACAGGTTTAATCATTGCTCAATTATCACCTTTTTAATTATCAATAAAAATTATTACACCATAACATGTATAGGGTGTTCGTTGGATGACGATTGTTTTAAAATTACATTAATTAACACCTCTCATTTAATAATACAAAAACAATTTTTAGAATATGACCTCTACAACTGAGTCGGCACGTATTAATGCGCTAAAAAAAATTTGCATTAATCCTATGATAGATGCCGGCACGTGCCGAGATGCAGTCGGCACCTGCAGGCTGGATGTCTGTAAAAGCTTTAGCCGTCAAAATGAGCTCGTTTACCCGTGCCGACTCAGTTGTAGAGATCATATTCCAAAAATTGTTCTTTATAATTAAATGAGAGGTGTTAACTAATGTAAATACAAAAAAAAATAATTCATTTTCATTAAAATTTGACTGATTTATTCATGTTTCAAAACTATCGTCATCCACCCAACACCCTATATTTTTTTTAACGTTTCAGTTGACTCGCTTCGATTTGATAAAACGTAACCATAACTTTTCACCGGATTTTCAATGGAAAATAAGTGGAATAAAGGAAAAATTAAAGCAGGAAAGTACCTTCGAAATTAAAAGTGAGCTATTTCAGTGGCTTAAATATCCAACACGAGCTCGAGCTACATTAAAGTTCAAAGATGACGGAATTGCTTACGTATCGCTGCGTTTAGAAGAGGAGCAAAAGGCGGGAAAAACCATCGATTTGAAACTCATTCCGCACATTTATTACGTATTAAGGGACCAAACCAAAACCAACGACCCTAAACATATATGTACCGCCCGAAGTTACTCATTCCCCGCCAAATTCAATTATTCGTTGGATTTCAGGATGTATTTATCCGGTAAAGCGAAACTCACCGCTCCAGCGTACAACGTGGATGATTCCATCGTGATTGAGATATACGTGGAGCCACCTACTGTGGTTCACCTGGCCCATTCTTATAACGGATCTATAGACGGGGTTATTGACCACTATCAGAAACGGAAACGGATAGATAAAGAATTAGGAGTGTTGTCCTACGAGAGTCTTTATTTTTACACCGGACCAAAAGGATACAGGGTGCAAATGCACTTGTACCTCGATCGGTATAAAGTGTTGTCAGCTATGATCATCTTCCTGCCGGGTGAATTTGACGCCGAACTCCCGTTGACATTTCCGCACCAAACCATCATCACCCTTATCAACCGGAGGAATCCTCGACGAAACATTAGAAAAATATGGGGGAATAAACTTAAGAAAAATAAATCGTATATGTTTATTGTGTGCAGTGAGAAAGAGATGGAAAGCGTGGTGGAAAATGACGCCATTTATTTTAATGTGACCATCAGACCCATTGGAAAGGAAAGACACTCATTTTCTACTAAATAAATAATTAGTAAACGTATCTATCACTGATTGCCTAATTGAAAACACGTCACCGTGACCATCAACGCCCCTGAAGTTTTAATGATTTGTATGTACCGTAATAATTTTCATGTACGAGTATGTTTAAAATTTAATGAAAAATTTATAACTAATCAATTAATTATTGTGGGCGATTATTTTTGTATTTTTTTTTTTTTTACAATAAAATAATTACGTAAGTGTAAGTCTTCTTTCAAACTTCTAAGGCTTTCAAACATACAAGGTGTTCGTAGGATGACGTTAGTTTTGAAACATAAATAAATCTGGCAAATTTTAATGAAAACTAATTATTTTTTTAAAAATTTCCATTAATGAACATCTCCGATTTAATATTAAAAACCAGTTTTTAGAATATGACCTCTACAACTAAATCGGCACGTGTTAATGCGCTCGAGGAAATTTTCATTAATCCTACGGTAGATGCCGGTACGTGCCGAGATGCAGTCGCCAGGTGCAGGCTGCAAGTCCCCGCAAAAGCTTTAGCCGTCAAACGTGATCGCGTAAACACGTGCCGACTCAGTTGTAAAGGTCATTATATTGTACCGGTATTAAATTCGGTAGAACTAATCTTGTTTACACTTCACCACTCCTTTCGTTCGATTACTCACCAGGGCTTTCCAAAAATTCCGTGCATCGTGATAAAAATTTGAGATAAAAAATGTGCGTCGTGTTTTTCCGCCTTAAAATAGAAATTGAAAAAAATATTCTAATCTAATCTCATTTTGATGCCACTCGCAAACTTTTATCAAACGCTTATTCAACCTTCAATAATTCTATTGTGATCATTCGAAGGAGAGAAAGCAGCAGCGAATACTCAATGCACACTAAAAATGGATAATTTCTATCAAGGTGAAGCTCAATTAACCACATTCTCATTAATCACTCATATTAATTTTTCTTATGTATAAGCTATGTGTGATGAGGAGGTGATTGTCTCCCGCTACGCAGACTTGGAGTGGACGGATAACGTGAGTAATTTCGAGTGCGCGAGTTGTGGGCGTGTCCTCATCCAGCACTACATAGCCAACTGCCAACATAAGTTTTGCTTAAACTGTCACAATTTGGTGGGAAACGGAAATCAAAAGTGGAAATGTCCCTTTTGTCACGACTTCATTACGACCATTGTGAGCTTAAAAATCACTTCACACATATTAAGCTCAATTCATGTTAATAATATTGTTAGGATAGACAAGATTTTGAGTTCAGGGAGCAAGTGTACCAGTTAGGTGTCCACTGTCTTAACCGAAAGTATGGGTGCCACCACACTGGCCCCTTAAAAGAGTTAATTGGACATATGGATAAGTGTAAACATACGAGAGAGAAGACATTTTCGGTGCCTTATTTAGGACAAAATTCTCCACAGGTGAGTCACACTGTTATTACTATTTTTAATAATCGGTTTTATTGACGATGAAAATGCAGATGTTGGATGAACTTCTGGAGTTGAGAACGGAAGTGAGGGAGATGAAGCAGATGATGGCGCAAATAGAGAAGAGATGGAATGATAAGGACATTGAGGGGAAGAAGGATTTAGTGGATGTAAACATCAGAATTAATGGAATTAGTTCTAAATTAGAAGTTGAAAACAATATGATAAACGCAATTAACTCAGAGCTGAAAAGTAATTTGTCAATTCGCATTAGTTAAATTCAAGTTACCCATAATAATATGGTGAATGTTTTAATAAAAATAATACGAAATGTCATTGGTTATGGAAGAACATGAATCCAAAATTCTGAAATTGGACGTGAAATCGGAACTGTTGGAAATGAATGAGAAAAGTCTGCAGACTGAAATTCAAAACGTGAGAAAACTGATTGAAAACCAAGATGAAAATTTTAGAGTAAATGAATATTTTTTTGTTTTAAAAAATAATTATGCAATAAAGTAAATAAATATAATTAATTTTTATAAATTCAAAAAAATAAAAAAAAATAAAAAATTAATTTTTCTTTTTTAACCTAGAAAATAAACAATTCAATTGAAGTTATGGAAAAAAACTTAAAAGAAAGCAAAGAAGAAATTGAGAAAAAGGTTGAAAAATTGGAAACAGATACGGAGAACTTAATAATAGAAAAGGTTAAAAATTGTTTTTAAAAATAAATAATTATTATGAAAAAAATTGTACGATTGAATTCAGATTAAAAAAGCATTGAACGCGAGACTAATGGGAGTGCCGAGCGCGATTGATAAAATACCGGATGATGTTCCGCGCTTAACCGCCAAATTAACAAAAGTCGAAGCAATAGTCGAAACCTTGAACGTGGAATTTTCCAAAGAATTTCCTCAAAACAAAACAATAGAAAAGTTAATCCAGGTTTAATAATTAAATTATCAAATCGTTCTATAGGGTGTTCGTTGGATGACGTTACTTTTGAAGCATGAATAAATCAGTCGAATTTTAATGAAAATGAATTTTATTTTTAAATTTATATTAATTAACACCTCCCATTTAATAATAAAAAACAAAATTTAAAATGTGACCTCTACAACTGATTCGGCACGTATTAATGCGCCCGAGTAAATTTGCATTAATCCTACGGTAGATGCCGGCACATGCCCGAGATGCAGTCGGCAAGTGTAGGCTGGAAGTCCGCAAAAGCTTTAGCCGTCAAAGTGAGCACGTTTACACGTGCCGACTCACTTGTAGAGGTCATACTCCAAAAATTGTTTTTTTATTATTAAATGAGAGGCGTTAACTAAAGTAAATTTTAAAATAATAATTAATTTTCACTAAAATTCGACTGATTTATTCATTTTTCAAAACTATCGTCATCCAACGAACACCCTATACACATATTCATCTGTTCCTCATTTTCTTTTATATATTAAATTTCCAGTTAACTTCATTCAATTTGGTAGAACCGAATAGTACTTTTTCACCGGATTTTCAATGGAAGATAAGTGGCATAAACAAGAACCTGGAACAGAGTACACTAGAATTTACTAGCGAAATGTTTCAGTGGGCTAAATATCCAATACGAGCTCGAGCTAAATTAAAGGTCAGTGAAAACGACTGCGTGTCCATGTCATTGTGCATAGAAAAGCACAACCCGGAGGTTGCAATGGATTTGACTGTCGTTCCTAAAATTTACTACGTATTAAGAGACCAAAGTACAACCGGAAACCCTCAACATAAATGTATTAAATGTAGCGCGAGTGAGTATTTCTTCTCTACAAAATTCGATTATTCATTAACATTCAATTCATCGATACTCCACAAATCGCTCCTCACTAATTTTCCCTACAACGTGGACGATACTATCGCCATTGACATTTACGTCGAACCCCCTATGATGGCTAGGAAGGCCTATTCTTATAATGGAACGTTAGAATGGAACATCGACCACTTCCGGCGGAGGAAACTGATGCAAGAAGAGGAAGTGGCGTTTTACCAGGAGAGCCCTTATTTCTACACAGGACCTAAGGGATACAGGGTGCAAGTGCGGATGTATTTAGATTACGTTAACGAGGTTTTAGCCCGGGTTAATTTCTTGCGAGGTGAGTTCGACGTTGACCTCTCTGCGGACTTTTCTCATCGAACCACCGTTACTCTCTTCGACCGGAAGGAGCCTCAAGGAAACATCACGAAAACGGTGGAAAAAGAGCTTAAAAATAAGGATTGGTATATAATAACCGTGTGTAGTAAGGAAGAGATGGAAATCTTGGTGGAAAATGACACCTTGTATTGTCGGGTGACCATTGAAGAGGTCAAAGACGTCAAAGAAGTCATTACACCCATTGAAAAAAAGAAAACATTTTAACAATTATTTTTCTAAAATAATTATTATAAAACGCTTTCTAAATGAGACAATTGGAAAGTAGCCACGTTCACAAAGTAAGTGCACCACACCAAATATTATTACGGGAAGAAGTAAATTAAAAACAAAAGTCAACAGCAGTACTTACATTTTGAACTACGCCTACCCAAACTCATTCTATTGTTATTTTTATTTTATTTTAAATTTATTAAAAAAGACTTATTATTTACGTTAGAAATTAAATAAATTTTGTTTTTTCTAAGTTAAAAATTACCGGTATATCAAAAAAAGTAAAAAAATATATACAGTATAGTGTTTTTTTATTTATGGAGTTTGATAAAACCGAATAAAGAAGTTAAATTTTAATGAAAATGATTAATTTTTTGATATTTACATACAACAACACCTCCGTTTTAATAATAAAAAATAATTTTTAGAATATGACCTCTCCAACTGAGTCGGCACATGTTAACGCGTGCAACACAATTTCTAATAACTCTCTCGCACGTGTCTGCTTGGATGTTGGCATTTACGCGTTTGAGAAAGTTATCGAAAATTTTGCTAATCGAGTTAACATGTGCCGATTCAGTGGAGGAGGTCACATGCCAGACGTTATTTTTCATTGTTAAATCGGTAATGTTGATCTAACTAAATAATAAAAAATTAATTTATTTTCATTACCGTAAAATTTTACTTGTTTATTCGCTTTGTAAACTGCAAATTCGGCTAATTGAGTTAACATGTGCCGACTCAGTTGTAGAGGTCATATTCTAAAAATTATTTTTTTAATTAAATCGGAGATGTTGTTGTATGTAAATATTTAAAAAAATAATTCATTTTCATTAAAATTTAACTTCTTTATTCGTTTTTATCAAACTGCGTAAATAAAAAAAACACACGGTAAATATTTGGGAAATTTCTGAAATTTATTGATCGATTAATATTCGATACATGAACTGAATTTCTCTTAATAAAATTTAATTGGTGGCAGTACCAATAGTTGTGCTATATTCGAGACACGCTCCAGTGTCGTCTGCGGCATTTACCTTGGCGCACAAATACTTAACATCGGTGCAATTATTCGCGCAATTGACGTAGGTTAAGCAAGCCGCTTGACCGCCCTGGGTACCCTGGTAGCAGGTCAAGCCACTCTTCTGACAACTGGAGCATATGTCGGCGCTTCCCATCTGCGGGGCGCACAAATCCACATCGTCGTCGTTGGTAGTGCAGAACGTGCCGGCGCCGCAACGGTTGCTGGAGAATGTGCATTTCACAGGCCCGGTATCCGTGGCTTTGGGAAGACAGGCGCTGTTATCGGAGGTAGCGTCGATGCAGGCCTGACTCGTATCAGAGCAAGCATTGTCACAGTTGGCGAGGGCCGGAGGACAGGACACTTGACCTACGCCTCCGGTGACACACGCTTGGCTAGGAACGTCGCATGCTTTGCAGAGAACGGCTCGTTCGGAAATGAGTGGGGCGCATACCGAATGAGTGCTTCCGTCGGGTTTGGCGCAGAATTTGTTCGCATCGCAGTAGGTACCGTCTCCACACAGCGGCGATTGAGCAGCGCCTAGGGACGCGGCTAACAACATGAGCGATAAAACGAAGATCGCTTTTCGGAACATTATGAATCAGAAATTGAACGATTTTTTTTAGAGAGAGATTATTTTTTAATTAAGGCTTTATGAACTTTTTAAGGCTAATTAAGCTTTGATCTCTCTGTTAAATTTTTCGCCTTATATAGGCCTACTCTGTGTTTAAACAGCATCATAAAAATGAATAAAAAAACAAAAAATTCACGCATATAATTACTGTTAATGCAAAACAAAATTAATGATGTGCACACTCATTATTTTTTAGGCTCTCTTGAGCCAATTACGAAAAAATAATGAGTGTGCACATCATTAATTTTATTCTGCAAAAAAAACCGAATAAAAACCAAAATCCTTGTATTATTTTTATATTTACTATTAGTGCAAAACAAAATTAATGATGTGCACACTCATTATTTTTTTGGTTCTCTCGAGGCAATTACGAAAAATTACGAGTGTGCACATCATTATTTTATTTTTTTCGTTATTTAGATTCTAACGAGAGCGAGGGAGAAAATAATGATTGTTTGATTGAAGGCAATTATTAATATTTTAATGAAGCTAGTTCCCACAAAAAAAAATAAAAGTCAAAACGCTGACAGAATAATAATTAATGTTATGATAATGAGGAGAGCGGGGTTTTGCTTTCCTATTTTTCCTATTGCATTATTAGGGCGATAATAACAATAAAAACGATAAAAAACAATAATAATAATTTATTACTACTGTATTAATTGGTTACTATACCACGTGCAATAGCCTGATATAATAAGTGTGATGGTGACGTCACAACTGTACAGTGAGTTGGCGTTTGATGAGGAACGCTCGCTTTTGCTGCTGCCAACTGCTCCCGAATAATTGCGACAGGAAAAATGACAAGTAAAAAAAAATTTAAATCAACGCAAAAATTACTTTCCATTAATTACTTATTAAAATCAGTCTAAACCAGGCTTTTAAAGAATTTAAGTGAATGTAACGACTTTAAAATAATAACAATTGTACTTTGGGTATTTTTTTTAACCTTGAAATGCAAATGGAATAAATTTGAAAACTTAAAATCTTTCACTCGCCACTTTTATCAAAACGCATAAAATTCAACTTTCTCTATTCTATTCTAAAACAACGAAAAAAAAAAGAAAAAAAAAGAAGAAGCAGAAAGAAAACAATCAAAGGAGAAACAAAGCATAATTATTATTATGGTCAAATTTCGAATCACTTAATAATAGAAGGTAAAAAGAAAATGCTTTAATAATAAATATTATTTACGGTAAAATGTACCTGGTATAAAATTATAAAGTTATTGAATTTCGGTTGAATACTGTGATTTTAAAAAGTGCGGAATCAAATAATCACAAATATGTTTTAGAAAATTAGAGAATATTATTTTTTCAAATACTGTAAATGTGACGTCACCTTGAGATAAAAATGTGCTTTGGCTTTTCAGTCTTTACATACGGTACAAATAGAACAATAATTCTAATCTAATCTCGGATTCTTTCTCTCGCAAACCTTTATCAAACGCATACTCAACCTTCTATTTTATTCTGAACAATCCGAAGGAAGAGAAGCAGCAACGAAAAAGCAGAGGCACAAACAAAAAGGCAAAAAAAGAATATTATGATTGATTTATGAACACTTAAAATTAGAATAAGATTTAATATTTACATTTCGAGCAATTATTATAGAATGTTTTTAGGTAAATTTTTATAAGTATTGAATTTAGTTTGAAAAAATGTGGGGAAAGCGAAATTAAATGAGCTAATACTCAAGAGTGAATAAGATAAAATGGATGATGACGTTTCGCGATTGAACGTGGAATTAACGCAAGTGCAAGAAAAAGTTGAAACGTTGAAAATGGAAGCTGCGAAAGAATTTCTTCAAAATAAAATGGAACAGTTACCGACACAGGTTTAATATTGCTTAATTATCACCATTTTAAATATCTATAATAATTATTACGCCATGGTTTTTTTTTTTTAACATTAGTTGAGTCGTTTCGACTTAATAGAACGTAACGAATACTTTTCACCGGATTTTCAATGGAAGATAAGTAGAATAAACAAAAAATTAAAAAAGGACAAAACCTTCAAAATTAAAAGTAAAGTGTTTCAGTGGGCTAAATATCCAATACGAGCTCGAGCTGCATTAAAAATCGATGGTGACGGATTTGCGGACGTATCGCTGCGTTTAGAAGAGAAGCAGGAGGCGGGAAAAAACAACGATTTGAAGCTCATTCCGCACATTTTCTACGTTTTAAGAGACCAAACTAAAACCAGCAACCCTAAACACATATGTGGCGCCCGGAGTTACGAATTTCCCGCAAAATTCAATTACTCCTTAGATTTCAGTATGTATTTATCCCGTACAACCAAACTCACCGCTCCAGCGTACAACGTGGATGATTCCATCGTGATTGAGATCTACGTGGAACCACCTACTATAGTTCATCAGGCCTATTCTTATAACGGATCTTTAGACGGGGTTATTGACCACTATCAGGAACGGAAACGGATAGATAAAGAGTTAGGAATGTCGGCCTACGAGAGTCCTTATTTCTACACCGGACCAAAGGGCTACAGGGTGCAAATGCACTTGTATCTCGATCGGTATAAAGTGTTGTCGGCTTTAATCATCTTCCTGCCGGGTGAATTCGACGCCGAACTCCCTTTGGCATTTCCGCACCAAACCACCCTCACTCTCTTCAACCGGAAAGACCCTCAACTCAGCATCACAAAAACAGTAGACTTTAAAAATATTCACGTCTGTACTTTTAAAGTGTGCGGTGAAGAAGAGATTGATAGCTTGATTGAAAACGACACCTTATTTTACAATGTTACAATTAAAGCAATTTAATAAAAACAGAACATTTTCTGTTCTACTAAATAATATCTGTATGTTCACACTCAACCGGATGTCGCGGATATAAATATCTAAGGTCTACTTTTGTAAAGAATTATTACAATAAACGCGATAAGTAAAATCATCATTAAAACAAAAAAAATTATTTTAATGGTAATAAAACATAATACCGGTATATAGTGTGTCCAAATAAATCTGAAAGTTTTGAAACAGGAATAAATCAGCCAAAGTTTAATGAAAATTCAATAATTTTTTTATATTTACATTCAGCAACATATCCGATTTAGTAATGAAAAGCAACATCTGGCATATGACCTCCTCCACTGAGTCGGCACAAGTTAACACGCATAACGAAATATCTAAGAAATGAACCGCACGCCGCATATGCCGAGACCCTGCCGGCACGTGCCGCGATCTAGTCGGCAGGTGCACGCTACAAGTCCGCAAAAGCTTAAGCCGTCAAACGTGAGTGAGTGCGTTAGCACGTGCTGACTCTGTTGGGGAGGTCATATGCCAGATGTTTTTTTGTATTGTTAAATCGGATATGTTTCTGAATGTATTCATAAAAAAATTATTGAGTTTTCATTTAACTTTGACTGATTTATTCCTGTTTCAAAACTTTCAGATTTGTTTAGACACACGATACCTATAATTTTAAGTTATCAACAACATTTAAAATCCTTTCATGCTTTGTCACTAACCGCCCCTAGAGAAAGTCTTAAATGATTTAATGGAGCAATAACATTAAAATAGAAATGAAGGGCTGGGCAGCAATAAAAATTAAAAATTTTATGAATTTTGGCAAAGTAAACAAAATACCTTTTTAAAAGATTATTTTTTCATTTTAACCGCACACATTTTTATTTAAAAACACCATTCATTTATAGCAAGTGTCGATGAGTTTGTTTGATAGAGATAATGGCAATTTTTATTAGTTAACTGAAATAACTGTATAAACCGGAAGAACCCTCTACGTAACTTCAGAAAAACAGCAGAGGGTAATCTTCAATTAGGGAAAACGTATATGTTTTCTGTGGGCAGTGAGAAAGAGATAGAAAGTCTTTATCTTCTAGTATATAAATTATTAAACTTAATTAGTACAATTTAGCAATTATATCCTGTTTACGTACATAACATTGTTTTTCTTCCAATTAAAATCTTTTACTTGTATATTTTTCAATCATCGCTTTCTGTTTCTCAAGATATCATAAAACGTTATAAATAGTGCGGCCTAAAATCAAAAGCGGATTTCTAAATAGGCCAGGTGAGGCCAGAACCTCAAGGCGGCACAATATTAGAGGCGGCCAAGAGCGCAAAAAAAAATAATTTTGCAAAAGAATCAAAAAAAATTAGCAAAAAAACAATAAAAAAAAAAAGTTTCAAAAAAACAATCAAAAAAAAAAATTGCCAAAAAACAATAAAAAAAATTTCGCAAAAAAATCAAAAACATTTGGCAAAAAATTAAAAACATTTCGCATAAAAATCCAAAAAAATTTTGCATAAATACAAAAATATTTTGCAAAAAAATCACAAAAATTTTGCATAAAAAACAAAAAAATTTCGCAAAAATATCAAAAACAAAAAAATCAAAAAAATTTAGTAAAAATATTAAAAAAATTTGCAAAAAAAAAAATTAAAACAACTTCGCAAAGAAATCCCAAAATTTTTTGCAAAAATATAAAAAAAATTAGGCAAAAAAAAAAATCAAAAAAATTTTGAAATAAAATTTTGAAAAAATATCAAAAAAATTTCACAAAAAAAAAAAAAAATTTAGTAAAAGTATCAAAAAAATTTTGCAAAAAAATCACAAAAATTTTTGCAAAAATATCAAAAAATAAAAACAAAATGTGTTAAATGCCTACACGACTCGCCCTGATTTTACAAATGGTGTTTAGGCATCATTTTTGTTACTGGAGCAACTACAAACGTCACTAAACGGGTTACTAGACACTCCCCTCGTATGTTTACTCTTATTTATCCAACCCAACCTACGAAGGAAATCAAATAAATGTGATGCAACTTGGACATCAAAAAGTGCGTCGCCTTTTTCAGCCTTGAAAAAATTCTAATCTAATCTCAATCTGTTACTCACAACTTTTATCAAACGCATGTTCGGCGTTACACTCTATTGTGAAGTTTGTAAAGAGAAAGCAGCAACAAAAAAGCACACAAAAACAAAATGGCTGATTTCCATCAAAGTAAAACTCAATTAACCACATTCTCATTCACCATTACTACTATTCATAATTATTATTAATTAATTAGCGATGTGTGATGAGGAGGCGATTGTGTGTCGCTACGCAGAGCTGGAGTGGAGGGATGACGTCAGAGGGTTCGAGTGCGCGAGGTGTGGGCGTGTCCTCATCCAGCACTACATAGCCAACTGTCAGCATAAGTTCTGCTCCAACTGCCATAAGCTAATGGGAGACGGAAGTCAAAGATGAAGGTGTCCCCTTCGCGGCGAAATGGACTTTATTGACGATGAAAATGCAGATGTTGGAAACGGAAGTTCTGGAGTTGAGAACGGAAGTGAGGGAGATGAAGCAGATGATGCTACAAATGGAGAAGAGATGGAATGATAGGGAGTTAGAGAGAGAAAGCGATTTAGTGGACATAAACCACAAAATGGATGAAATTAATTCTAAACTACAAGTAGAAAACAAAAAGAATTTAAAATTTGGAGGCAACTAATTATAATTTATTACTCGTACTTAAGATTTTGTTTATTTTTTTTTTTATTAATTCTCGATGATGAAACCTCCTTGGTAGTGGAAGAAAATAAATCCCAGATTTTGAAATTGGATGTTAAATCGGATGTGTTGATGGACATGTTGGAAAAAAAAGATAAAAATCTGCGAGTTGAAATTCAAAATGGGAAAAAACAGATTGAAAATCAAGAAGAAATAATAAAAGTAAATCAAGATATTTTACTAAAAATAATTATTATAAATATCCGTTATTGTAT
Organism: Polydesmus angustus; assembly: GCA_034698085.1. NCBI lineage: Eukaryota > Metazoa > Arthropoda > Diplopoda > Polydesmida > Polydesmidae > Polydesmus > Polydesmus angustus. The sequence goes on along the minus strand of JAQGAY010001068.1, from coordinate 190 downwards.
TACAAAAAACAAAATTTATTTTTAACAGAAAATAAACCAATCAATTAAAGTTATAAAAAAAGAAATGCAGCAAAGCAATCGACTGTTTGAGATGAAATTAAAGGAGCAAATGCTGATAGCAAATGAGAAGCTGGAAGATGATGTTTCACAATTAAACCTGAATTTTAAGGAAATGGAGGAAACAGTTGAA
>JAQGAY010001067.1:0-16986 GCA_034698085.1 Polydesmus angustus | reverse complement strand
TAGACTATTTGGCAAAACTTTATGCAGAATAAATTTCATTATATCGTTTAGAAGTAAAAAGGGAACTCGTTAACTTTAAAGCTCATTTTCTCGAAAACACGATTTGTGGACTTATACCGTTTCAGTAGTGGACGCCTCAAATAATCATCCAAACAATTCCCTACTCTTAATTAACAAATCTATTATTATTTAACTGAAATCGCTAATTACCATTTTTATTTGTCAAGTATTTTTTTTCTAAAAAAAAATTGATTAAAAGAATTTACCTGAAAACACCTACAAAATTTCTTAATATCCTTTACTTGTACATTTTATGCTTGTTATTGATGTGTAGTGTGGCCTAGCATGGCAACAATTTATTATTGTGAAATTAAATTAAATAGCTCCGCTATCTGATCTTTTTAATTATAATGTATAGTAATCAATAAAAAACCGATTAAAATAACAAATGTTTGCAACGCTTTTGTATTCAATCTTCCATCTTAGCTTTGATAAGAAAAATCAGCTCATAATTAAAAGCATAATTATTATAATGTTTACTCGCATTTTGATTTGAAAATAGCAAAAATAAAATTAAAAAACATTATTTGCGGAGCTTGATTTACGTTGCTATAACGTTCAAGGTATTCTGTTGCCATGGTAATTGGTAAATAAAAGCACCGGTAGTAAGCTATAGGCATTTTAATATCCATTTTGGACATGCAATCATCATAAAATAAATCTGTGAGAAAAAGTTAACCCTCAAGAGCATTTTAATTTACTACGGTGTTCTTCACCAAATTTATATATTTTTTGGCTGCCAAAATAATCCAAAAAAAAAGTACTGTATATACAGTACATGTATATTATTTACACAAGCAAGTCTATTCGAGTAAAGTGCATAAATAAACCTGCCTTACTTCTTGTGTACCAGATACTTTTTGCAGCACGAACAATGTAGAAATAACACGAGTATAAATAATTTGATTAAATAATATTTGCTTTTTGTTTATTTTCGAGATAATATAAATTGCCCCATAATAAAAATTTTATTCGTTTTTTTTTTTAGTTTTCAAGATTTTTTTTGAAAAAAATGTATTGAAAAAAATGTAATCTATAATAACAAATTCATTCAAATAATTAACTTTCAATTATCTCTCGTTTATGCCCATTAATACCTTTTGCGCCAGTATAAATACGTTAGCTCCTTTAATCAAAATAATTATGAAAAGTATGATTATACGCTCTTAACGTTCACAACAACAATGCAAAACTGCGCGCATTGTTTCTGAGGCAAGTGATAAATGCACGTAATCGTTCGAGAAACAACAGAATTGTATTATGCGACACTGTGGGATAAAATTAATTATAAGTAGAAAAGCCCATAAATATCACCATGCCAACCAAAACTTCAGCTTAAGTTTTATATAAACACAATTAGCAAATCGATCAAGAAAATACCTGTACAATAAAGTTTGTAATCCCTAATTTGCTATTAAAATTAGTAACTATAAACTTGCACCTTCACACTTTGTTCACTGGGGTTAAAAACAAAATAAGCTTTAAAAAATTTTTTTAAAATAACATTATTGCAAAATTTCCTAAAGACATTAACTTTTCGTCCATATACTTAAGCTTGAATAATAATTTGAAATACAAAAGAAGTAATATTGTTCTTGAAATTAACCTCAAGTTTATTTCTTAAAACATCGCTCATAAAGTAGTCTTTCTACTCGTAGGCTACTTCGTTACCATCAACACATGTTGCAGATCTCGTTTTATTTATCGTTAAGAATACACCTAATTCTCTTTTTACACGGGGATACGTTCCTGAAAAGTACGTGTAAAAAAAATAATGGTGGGATTCTATGACATTATATAAGGGCTACCGAAAAATACATACAGTATAATCAAATTATCATTATTACATAAATAAAAGTATGAACAATTATTTTTACAATTGGTTAAAAACCCGTGTTATTTCAAAATTTCTCGCGTAAAAAAAGAATTAAATTTTATTTTGAAACCGTGTTATTTCAAATTCGTGTAAAAAGAGAATTAGGTGTATATCCCATCAAAAAATCATTAATATGTGATTGTCGTATAGGGTTTTGAAAAGTTTTGCACGAGCCTCCTTTAAACGCGTTTAATAAATCTTGTTTGTGTAAATTATTATAAACTGGTAAATGACTTTTGTGAGGTCACCAAAACTTTAAGTAATTGCATTAGTTTTCATATAATAAGTAAAAGTAAATTGCCAATCGGCATTAATAATTAATAAATTATAAATGAGAATGTGACAAAAAGTAAATTGTAATAAAACATTTTTTAACATACAAATATTTGCTTTTTGACGTTTTGAAATTAAAAAAAATGAAACATCTATCGTAATATTATTATTACATATTTGTCACTCAAAAATAATTTGCTATTATTTAATTATTAAAATTCATAAATGAAAATAAATTAAAACTTTTCTTTTGAAAAACAAAAGTATTGTTCAAGTATTTCCCTCTCTAATTTTTCTCCGCTGTTAATTATTGTCAAACGACGGATTTGTTCATCTTCTTAAAATTAATTCGAAGCAATCATTCTTTTATTACATGACATTAATTAAAAAAATTTCTCCCAACGCAATAATAATTTAGTCGGTTCAAAACTTTTTTCTATCTCGCTGCAATATTGATCGAAACTCAGGTCGCAAAATAAAACGACAAAAAAGTTTCATGGTTTGAGCACGAGCACCTTAACGTTAATGAAAGCAGAACCCGAGCTGAGTTTATGGAAATAAAAAGCCCAAGAATTTCGATGCACCAAACATAAAAAAAAAATACACATAAGTGATAAAAGACATGAATAACATTAATAATAATAATATAAAAAGATGATATTTCCCCTCATAGAATTCAGCGTCTTGACAGCTACAAGCGATAAACACATAGAAAAATTAAAATAATGAATAGTATTTTGATGCGAAAAATAACTGGGGGGAAAAAATGAGAGAAAATTCCAACGCAAATCATTTAAATTAAATTAAAAACGTAATTATTGAATAAGTTTAAGGAGAAATCGTATTACAAGCCGATGCACGTAAAATGACGCTGTTTGATGAATAAATATATTATTTTTTATAAGACGAATAGACAAGCAGCCTTCATTTAGTAAAAGGTACAGAAGACTAATGTCAAATAGAATGCCAAGCACGTCTTTGGAAAAGAAAAAAAAAAACTCCAGTTCTTTCTGCTTGACATTGTCAACATATCGCACGTGTAATCATCAGCCAATCACATATTTTACTCTTCTATTCTATCTACACATCTTCATTTTCATACTCCGATAATACTGTATTTTGTATTCCGATAATGCATTTCTTTTTAGCGTTGCAGTTAGTCGCTTCGATCTCGATTTATGCTTTTTTTTACTGAAGTTTCGATTTAGAGAAGAAAATATAAAAAAAAAATTTGATTTTTAGAAAATCCAATAAAAAAAATTAAAATTAAATGGTTGATTATCAGGACAAATTTTCAGGGTGATCATACAAGTGTATCCGTAAATATACGAAGCTTTTAAAAAGTGAATAAACAAATCAAATTTTAATGAAAATAAATTATTTTTTTATATTTACAAATAACAACACCTCCGATTTAATAATAAAAAACAATTTTTAGAATGTGACCTCTACAACTGAGTCGGCATGTAACAATGCGCTCAAGGAAATTTGCATTAATCCTATGGTAGATGCCGGCACGTGCTGAGATGCAGTCGGCAGTGTAGGCTGCAAGTCCGCAAAAAAGCTTTAGCCGTCAAAGTAAGCGCCTGTGCACGTTTACGCGTGCCGACTCATTGGAGAGGTCATATTCTAAAAATTGTTTTTTTATCATTAAATCGGAGATGCAAATTTTTTAGACTTAATTGTTCAAAGTGGCATCTTTGCCAGTTTGTTTTCCATTTAATAAACAAACAATTTATTGTTGTTTTTTTAATAAATTGCATTAACATTTATAAATTTAAAAGATCCGCTTTTTAAAAGTATTTATTGTGGTCCCCATCAATACTAGTACAATATACGGTTTAAAATATTTAGACCAAAATTATAAGTAAAAATAGAAACTTTAGTGATAGAAAGTTAACTTGTCTCATTGAGGCGAAACAAAATAAAATTAAATAAATAGAGTAATTCGGAAACCATAGCTCTACACGCATTTTCCACATTTACACGGCTTCTTATAGATGTTCAAAGTTATTCACTTTGCATCGCGCGGTTTTTGGAAAAATATCTACGATGCAAAGTGTAGGTGTACATAAATTTGTAACTTTCTACAATATTTTCACAAAAAGAAAAAGAATGGAAATCTAATGGTAGAAAATATTATTACGGTAACATATTTTTAATATTTACATGGTTTTCCATACTAAACTGTAATTCGCTGTTTTTAGGAAATGTATCTAACGGCAAAGCGAGGTGTATTGACTTCATAGCCTTTTCCTTTGCACGACACCGCTTAAATCGAGAGATAGGGTATATACGAAAATACAGTATAATGCCGTAAACACAATTTATTTTAGCCACTTTTTATGCGAGCGAACAAACGTATTTTTTTTACCAATAAACATCCAAAATCGATTGGAGTTAAAGGGGGTTTTCAAATCCGTTATACATTGTTCAGGATTTCAACACTTATTAATATTCTTCAATTCCAGTTTCAATATGGTCATAAAAAAATTTCTCGGTAAAAAAAAAACATTAAGCGTTTAACGCCGCAAATACTATACATTTTTCCAACAGCTTTGACGCCGTAGTAAAAAAATGCGCTTTTAGCTTTCCACGAAAAGAAATTCTTTCAACAAAATAAATTTTCATCGACAAAGTAGTTTTAAGTCTACTGTATTTTAAAAAGCCCGTAAAATGACTGGTACGCCAAATAAATAAAAAACTAATTAAATGTAATAAAAAATTTAAAAAAATAGCATAAAATTAAAAATTTAAGTCGATAATTTGATAAATCGTGGTTTGAAAATGTTTAATCCTTAAAGGTAGCAATAACAAAAGAAAATTTAATTACGATACCGTACTACTACATTACCGATTTTAACGATACCAAAAATGAAAACGTACGGCTCAACGTAAACATCTGCCCTTCAAAGAAAAATCCAAGTACAGTAAATAAAATCGGTGTTTAATATTACGCTAAAAAAGTATTCATATAAATTTTAAAAGTACTTTATTTATTTTTTTTTTTTTTAATATTTAAATAAGGCTTCTAATGTACAGTAATAAGTTCGGCATTTTCTAAATACTGGTAACTTCCAAACAAGATTGTTTTCCCATTATGATTTAAGGAATCAAAATAGTAACTAAATAAGTACTGTACAGTAATCACTTTTTATAAAATTTTCACATTTTGGATTATTTTTATTATTTATGTTAAAAAAATTTATGTAATTACAAAACTTTTATAACAAATTATGCCAAACATTTTATCATCATTTTGTAATTTGTAATTAGCATTTATGTTGTGGCGCGTAATGTGTGTCGTGACGTAAAAAAGGTTGAAGAAAAAGATACACTGTTAGATAGAAAATCCATACATTTTTAATTTGTTTAATTATGGAAGAAGACGTTCAAGTGTAGCGCATTCAAAATGAATAGAAAGTTAATGAAGCATCTATACGAGAGACTTTTCAAAGAGACGATAAGACAATTCGCTTCGCCAATCATATCTTCTACTTTGTGATTGAATGTCATTAAATATAGCCTACTGCTTCTCATTATCATAAGTTTTTTTTTTTTATTTTTTAAAAAAACTATGCTTCGTATTTGTATTACGTAAGGCGACTAACAGCTAATTGTCATGTGAAACTGGCCACCTACTTTTCATTATCTTTCCTTCTCGCTCGACCTAACTTAATTTGTTAGATCGTAACCTAAACATAAAGTGCGTGCCACACTTTCTTCCGGTTTTCCGATAATTGAATACAAGTTCTTGCTGAAAATTTAATAGACACTTTCCTGTTGTGATAAGCCCGTTCTTCTACGATATTTGGGCGATACGACACTAATCCAACCATTATAAATTTAAAAAATTTGCTTGATAAATTATTCAATTTTGATAAAATTGCTAATGAAAAATTATTAAAGTCAGTTACAAATATGAGTAAAATACTGTAATAGGAAAACAAGTCTGTAAAATATCTACTATATTCGGTTGCAATGCCGTAGATGTTTATGATATCGGTAGATGTTTTTACATTTTTTCCAGTGATAAAATATAAAAAAGAAAAAGAAAAAAAAAGAAATTAAAAAATTGCTATACACGTACAAATGATAAAAAGACATTTTTGCTATAAAATTTATAAAATCATATTTTCAAAAAATGTTTACGTTTTTCTATATCGGATGGCGCAAAAAAAGTGACACCTCTATGGGAACTTTGAAATAAAAATTTATTTTTTAAACTTTTTATTCTGAAAACACTACTAAATTGTTGCCTAATATTAATTTAGATATAATTATAAATCAAATTTAAAATGTCTTCCTTTTGTCTCAACAGTTTCTTTTAATTGTGTGCACCACTGGTCAATGCTGCTGTTTATAAATCATTAAAACAAATTTTGCTTCTCTTCGACTTCAACAATGTCCAGTTTTAGTTTTTTTATTGTTGCAAATTTACGCTTAAGGTAGATTTTTTTTGTTGGTGGGCACCCCAAATAACTTAATCTTGGACTTTTGTGACTTTGGGAATTTTTTCCTGGCTACAAATCAGCTCACTCACATGCTGAATGTTCGGTGCTATTTTAACGGACTATGGGCGTTACATGTAGTTATTTTCTTGGAACAACTGAAATTTGCGCCATTGTTGAGGAATGGTAAAATTTGTATCGATGATTTTTAAAAGTGGTGCAGACAATTTAGAAGAAAATGTTGAGAATGAGGGAAGACATATTAATTTTGATTTATAATTTTATGTAAGTAAACATTGGGCAACATTTTAGTAGTTTTTTCAGAATAAAAAGTTAAAAAAATAAATTTTTATTTGAAATTTCCCATAGGGGTGACACTTTTTTTGCGCCACCCGATATGTGCCGGTACATGTAATTATTACGGTATAACTTTAACGAAAACGGACAAGATGCAGTAATAAAAAAAAACATATACAGTATAACATGCTTATTTTATTTTGTATGCACATCGCAAAATAAAACTTTTCATTTTTAGCAGTAAAGCTTATTTTAATGCGATGAGCATTAAAAATGAGCTTTATTGCTAAACTTGTAAAACCCCGATTGGGAATAAGGGTATTAGGGGTTAAACTAACGAGTAGAGCGGGAGGTAAAAATCTAAGGAATGGAAGAGAGAAGTTTCGCTAATTGATGATTTGATTTGCATACGTACACACACCGTACACGTATTTGTTATTTCCCTTTAAAAATCGTTAGATAGGGTTTCGTTTATTTAAAAACATACATCATCTTTTCCCCCCTTTCTTTATTTTAATTTCCCAATGTTTCGCGTTTATTAACGATTTTCTGTCACTCTTTTGACGGCACGCAGCTCACGACGTTATTTTAATTAGTCGAATTTGTACGGTATTTGATGCTGAATTTAGGAGCAGAATCCCAAGAGTTAACGGTAGTGTTTCATGCTGTAAAATGAGATAGTCGTTCTCCCACTCTTCGTCTTCTTTAAATTGATTATCGATGTTGTCTGCGCGTCTTTCAAACTACTTATATTTTATTTTTAGAAAGTAGCTGCTTAAAAAAAAGCCTAATTCCCTAAATCCCCCAACTTTCTACTCTTAGCAAGCGCTCTCTCCAAGTGGTCAAACGCAAGGGTTTAAAACCTCAAATGCTAAATCAACAATTTTACACTGAGAAAAGTAAATAAAATACAAGCCAAAAGAAAAAATAAACAAAGAAAGAAAGAAAAAGCAAAAGTACTGTGCTATGCTTTAAAGCTGAAATTATAACTTTAAAAGTGAAAAATAAAATTATATTAAAAACCATACTTGTGTCAATAGCAATTTCTCATAAATAAGTAACTCTTAATGATTATTCCTTAAGGATGCTTTTCAGCTAGCAAAAAGAAGAAAATTTCATAATGATTTTAATTTTGTTCGAATACGTTGAGTTAAAGAAAACATCTTTAATTAATTTGGATATTTACGATCAATTATTGTGCATTGATACAATTTAGTAAGCGTATTAGTTTTAATTTAGCTTTTAGTTTACCATGACCCAATAAAACGGAGTCTACAAGAAAAATATTCATTGAATGTCGTGTGTTTTAACATTTAGTAGGATAATACTGCGCGATAATAATGCATTTTAAAAAAGCACGAATTACCATAAAACCTCTTATGGAATAAATCGTCAAAATGGTAGGCAATTTCGACGAAACAAAAAAAATTAATGATAGCAGCAAGTCAACCACTACTTGAAAACGACATGCCATAAAACACCCACCATTCCCTTAACCAAATTTTTACAAAAGCTTTATTATAGTTTATACAAAAGTATAAGCATTCTTTTAATATACGATGTTTATACCGTATCTACTAAATGGTATGTTCTGTTTTGATTATTAAAATTTGCCAATTTAATTATAATTTTTGGCGAGTATATCTATAAAAACTATTTAATTGCATTTATTTTACTTTAAATATTATTACTTTTCATTTCAATTACTGTATGCACAATACTGTATATACAGTACATATATTTTTAAAATTAACGATCTGAATTTCTAAGCTCTACAAATAGCTTTAATAACTCATAAAATTTTAATAACGTCAGTAATAATAATTATTAGGGTAAGATTAACCCTAGGTAGTCTTAAAGCCACCGTTGTGTCATTGAAAAAATAATACAGCGTATCGTATTTTAATTACACTAATAATTATGATACAATTATTCTATTCATTTGTCAACAAAAATCTAAATTTACATTGAACTATGCTAAATTATTATTTCCTAATTATGCTTTATACGAGCACAAAAAAAATTTAAAGGCTTTGTTTTTTTCTTCGAATTTTACTTCGTATGATTTTTTTAAAAGGTTTCACAAACATCATACGTATTCACTTCAAATCGTTTTCTTTCTCAGATTTTCTTTATTTGAGGTATCAAAATATTTTTTAATATAAAAATGGTAACAATAACAAATCATATTACTCGGTAGAATAAATCAGCAGATAAAATAGCATGCGTAGGGTTTGTGAAATCAAATAAAAATGCTCAATTTATTCTGTAACCATAGCAAAATAATAAAAAAAAAATTAATACAATGTCATAAAAAGATTAACCAAAACAATGCCATAAACCGAATTTTGCTCTCGAAATTGATTTTAATTAAAACAGTGGAATAAGTCAATAATATAGACGGAACTTTACGTTGTATTACAAAATTACTGTCGTAAAAAGATTTTTATTTTATTAATAAATTCGTTATAAGTATCAAAAAAAAAAAATTTTATTAACAATTTTGTTAATAATTAATTTTTTTAAAAACACTTGCAACAATAAATATTGTAATAAAAATATTTTCGTAGCATTCTACACTAACTTAATAGATTTCCGTAAAACAAAGTAAATAACCTCCAGCGCCATAAAAATTCCAACCGGGACTTTGGCTTGGGTTATTTTCGTGTTTTTAACACTAGGCAACAGGTTAACTGAACGTTAAATGATGTTCTACGAGTATAAAATCCACGGACGGAAGAGACGCGTGCTTTGGCCTTTGATCCTAATACAATGGCTGGCCTATAATACTTTAACTTTACAATTCACCTTCTTTAAGCAGATTAAAATGAACAAGGGACCATAGAAAGTGTCTCGCGTTTGTTTCTACGGATAATTGACTCGGTAAGTCGTAAATCGAGCGGAATTAGGTTACTCAACCTACGCAAACACTATAGCTTAATGTTTAACATACGAAAGTAAAATAACGCTTTATAATTTTATTTCAATAGACAAATAAAAAAATGTTCACGTATTTTAACAAGGAATTTGAATTCAGCATATATTACGGTCAACATCCGCATAAAAAAATATATGGCAAGCCAAAATATTAAACCCTATAATATTTCGTAGCCACCACCATTTTTCACTATTCATTATTTAAAAATTCTCATAGTCCCAAAATTATTTTTTTTTTTTATTAAATACGGTAATAATAAGATTAAACTTATTTTGCTTTTTCTTTTAAACATTTTCTTTTGTAATATATTTTTTTAGTTTTTTGAAATTAGCATAATAATGACGAGCATTAATCGCATGCTTTAACAATAACAAATTAATTTCAGTAGAAAATTGAAGATTAAGGTAAAATGAGATCACTGGGACAATGAAATATGATTGAATAATTGTTATTTTTCAGTGTATTATTTTTTAATAAGTAGCATATCAATGATAAAACTCATTTTATTATTTTTATTTTTTCAAAACATTTTAGGCCTATCTAATATCGCATTGAAACGCGCTGTTTGTTGCTTTAATTTTTTTTTTTTTTTTTTTTAAACTTGATATTGCTAATTACTATGTGTCAATTTTTTTTAAATACATGTATGCGTAACAACAAAAGTTGATAAAAATTAGCCTGCAAAATTTAATTAAATGACTTTAAAAAATCGAATAATTAATAGCATCGACGAAATATTACATTTGCATACTAAGGTGACATTTGCAATTAAAATTATTGAGATAATTTTATTTTTTCTACACGCCAAATACGTAAAAGAAAATAGAATTGAAAGCGAAAGACAGAAAATATTCGCCATTTTGAGATTGGGTCAATAATTCAAGTAAAGTATAAAATTGAATCAATAGTATTTTTTTGGCGCTACATGAAACCGAAAGTGTGGAGTTGGGAGAAACAACGCAGCAAATATACGAGATATTATGCACTGGTACTTCTACTCCTCTCGTTCCGTCTCATAAAACCAGCCAAAATCATAAAATATAAAACAAACCTGTCCAATATCGCGATTTAAAATTCAATCTTTCTTTTCGCTTTATTCTTCTTCTTCCTTTTACTCCATTTTCTTATTGAAACCCACAAAACCATGATATAGACATTGCGCTAAAAATTGGGGGCGTTTGTTTACCCACTTTGCTGCCCAACTGTTGTACCGCGAGTCTCGTCAACAAACGTTTGCAACTTTAGCGACATTTTAGCGTTCATTTTTAATATTACAAAATCGTCAGCTATCGTAGTTTTCAAATTATTGTAAAGTAAATTTTTGAAAACATTTAATCATTAAAAAAAAAATATGCTGAAAACTGTACAAATTTCCACATCCCGTACATCTCGAATTATCACTACTGGCACTCTACCAAGCATTTTAGAAAACTCATTATAACTTTGAAACCCCGGACTTTAAAATTTTATATTCGTATATCTCACAAAGTAACGTTATTTTACATGGTTTTTTTTTTAAAAAAATGTATGCATGGATTAAGGGTACAGTACTTAAAAGAAAATTTGCTGCCCATTTTTGAAAAAGCAGCTGATTTTTCGCCAAAAATGTATTATCGTTCTTAGCAAGCCGAATCATTAAGTTTTTCATTAAAGTCTTTTATTTAATCGGTTTTTTTTTTTTTAAAAAAAATATTTTAACTCAAATGATTTACAATTTAAGAAATCATTTCACTTAAAAAAAAATTAATAATTTATATACGGGTGGAATCGTGGAGTTGGTGTATATCGTGGAATTTATACAGCAAGAATGCGAATACTTTTTGAATACATTTGTAAATACATTTTTTAGTACACCTAATACTGTTTTTAAACGCAATTTTTTTACACGAATTTGAAATAACATGGTTTCAAAATAAAATTTCATCCTCTGTTTACACGAGAAAGTTTGAAATAACACGGTTTTTTAATCAATTTAAAAAATATTTTTTGCTTATTTTGGGAAATTTTCAAATTTTTTATACCTTTATTTATATATTAATTATAATTTGATAATACTGATGCATTTTTCGGTAGCCCTTATATAATATTACACAATTCCCCCCATTACTTTTTTTACACGTAATTTTCAAGAACGTATCCCCCGTGTAAAAACAGTATTAGGTGCACTATTATACATTTGTTTAAAGAAAATTAAATCGTTTATCAAAATCAATTCTTTAGTTTTTAGATAAATTTTGATCATTTTATAGTAAACTTCCCGCTTTATAGTACGAGTAGCTTCGCGTCGCAGCCATGTTAAAATTTGATATGTGTGGGTCCCGTGAGGTAAGAAAGGTTGAACAGCACTGAATTACCCGGATGCAAAGCACGTAAAGCATGCAAATCGAGCAACATCTTTTTTTTCTCCCTCAATCTTCTCGCATCTTAAGATGAGGAGGATGCACTTGAGTAGGCCGTCAAGTGCCTCGCTGCCCCTCACAATGCGGCAATCAACGCCAGCATATGTTCATTTACACTCGAGTGAAAGTAAAGAAGGCGCCGAGAGATAGAAAAGAGATTGTTCATTTTTAATGGTCGCTGCTAATAAAACGTGATGCTGGGAATCGTTAGCTAATCACAAATAATTGCTTAGAATATCGAGCCGCAAAACACGCAGCGATTCAATTAAATCCAAGCCACGTTTCAATTAAGTCGACACCTAAATAACTCAATTAACCTATCAACCAAACGTCAACAACTTATCTTTTTATTCAACTCTCTCACAACATTACTGGGTTTTTTTTAACGATAATCACATTAACCGTGTTATAAGTCGATACAAATACAGTACCTAATTTCTTATTGTTATCTAAGAACGGTTTTACTCGTAATAATGATAAATTAATCTCCACGAATTATTCTCAAAGTAACTGAACCGCTTTGAAATTTTTTTTAAAAGCAATTTATAAGAAAATTTTTTAAATTGAATAAAATAAATTTGAATTACTTGATCGCAAAATTTATCGTTTTTTGCGCACGTGACGTTCCAGAAGAAAAAACACAAACAACCAAAATATTGCTTGGCGTGTTTTCGAAGTTCACTCAAATATCATTAGATTCTGTATTCTAGTATTTTCAAAGTTGCGCCTTTATCAGTTTGTTTTATTTCGGATAAAATATTTTTTATATGTTTTTATCCAATTTTATTTAACATAAAAAATAGATTTTTTTTAAGGAAAAATTGACTTCAGAGAAAAAAAATTTTTTATTTTATTTTCTCTAAAAAAAATTTTTTTTCAATAAAAAATATTTTATGCGATCCATATTTTTAGGAGTGTTTATAAGCGGAAACGTTTTATAAAAATATCTCTTAATAGTAAGCTTTGATTTTTTAAAAAAAATTATATTTCTAAAGGGTATGCGTCAAATATTTGCGTACGGTATAAAGAAATGTCTCCAGTCAAGTTTCCGTAAAAATTATTATTACTATTATACTCGTAGCTTACCTTTAGGCAATTACCTTTCCGAAATGCATTTTCACTGCAATAAATTAATTACAGTAATTCGACATTATGTTTCCTTATTTTCCAAACAATATAAATTTTGTTTACATAACGTTTATTAGCAATCATAAAAAACAATCGATTACATACAGAAACAAACTAATCTGATAAGCAGTGCTCGGCCATAAATGTATGGTATAAACCGTATAATGCATTAAATTGTACAGTCGGCTTCGTTGTATTGAAATATTGGTAGTTTAAAAAATAATTAATTCATTTAGTTCGATCTTTTTTTTATTCTAGCAAATTTTTAGCTTTATACACAATTACAAACGTATCCAAAAAGCTATATTTTTCTGATTTTCACAGCGAAATCAAGTCGTTTGCTAAAATATATCCTATCCTATCAATTTGATGAAAAAAATAATTTTTATTTTCAATGCCAATCCGATTTTAATATTAAATTAGTTATTTTTAAGAAAAAATGAGAAAAATTAATCCATTAAATTAGTTTGTGCCAGACTAGTGAATTAGCGCCTCAAATATAATAACGGCTTTATGATAGCATTAATTTGTTCGTCGAAGCATGAAGCGATAAAAACATGATTCTAATGCAAAGTAAATACATACGGTATTGCGCAATAAAGTATCTTTGGCAAATCCATTTCTTAAATTTGTTTTGTATTTACAAACAAACGACAACGCTTAGAATTGTTAGACGAACAAATGTCACTAATTTACGTTATAAAATCGGTCGAGCGTTAAAATTCCCACCTCACAAACCTTCAATTTCCAAGAAACAAAAAAAAAATTGAAATTGCATACAAAAGATTTTGAAAATACATTAGAAACTTTGTGTTCGTACTAGTAAATAACAAGCTGAAATTCGTACGGTGGTGTATTGTTTCATCATAAATATAAAAAAAAAAGATAGAAAATTGGTAGTTGCTACACTTCCGGGTATAAACAGTAATCACAATAAACATAAAAAAAGATGGTTATGCACCTCTTTCCATTTTTCCAATTAAACACACCCGCAAACGCAATGTCTCACTCATAGAACGACACTGTCACAACTCCAAAAATCCCAATTTTGAGTTGGGTACATAATGCGCACTGTAAATGCAATACCGACATAATTATATGAACAATGTCATAAGTTGAAATGCAATACAGTACTGTTAAAAAAACATAGTGAACATTAAATGAATAGATTCACGATACAAAAAGACAAGCACAGTTTTCAACATGATGGGTCAACCATGTTTAAAATTCAGAAATAGTTTTAGGACATTATGATTAAAATCATTTTGTAAGATGGCAAACATTAATGCAATAATTTTTGGAAGTTATAATTTAAATAAAAATTTTTTTTTTTGCTTCTCTTGAAAAATCAGTTTTTTTTTTTTTAAATTGCGACAGTGTCGTTCTGCGAGTGCGAATCAATTGTATTCTATACAATCGATTTCCACTTTGAACGAAGATCTGATACCCACACTAGATACAAACTCTATTTAAATCCCTGTCATTTTCCAGCTACAAATACACTACCGGTACCGTATTCTTAATAGCATCGTTTCCTTTAATATTGTCTACCATTTGGTCCATTTCCCGCATTTTACATAATTATACAGTACACAGTAAAAGTGTTATTTTAGTCAGAGAATAATGGATGTAACGCAACTCAAGTAGGCCTACATATAAACTCAACATTACGATTTTTTTGGATGACTTGGGTTTTGGAGGAAAAGACGCTATATCACATCTCTCTAATAAACACATCCAGAATTCGCTTTGAAGTTTTTTGTTTGTCATTTCTCTTTCGCGCCTTCACTCGATTCACGTGATTTGTTGTTATTTTTACTCTATATTTCTACTAATCATGAGTGGAAAAT
Organism: Polydesmus angustus; assembly: GCA_034698085.1. NCBI lineage: Eukaryota > Metazoa > Arthropoda > Diplopoda > Polydesmida > Polydesmidae > Polydesmus > Polydesmus angustus. The sequence continues at coordinate 1,714 of JAQGAY010001067.1, read as the reverse complement.
CTACTGTTAGGAAATGGTAGTGCGGTGACGCATCTTTGATAATGACATGCTTTCAATGGAAAACTTGTTAATCACTTTGTGTCATCTTTTTTCTGTAAAGGTATCTAGGACACAAAAACTTTGTAAACTGATTAAAACCATTATTTTGATAATTATTTTTTTTTTATTTTATAATTATTATACTGTATTCATAATCATAGAAACGATATTATTTATCTTTAATTGGCTAATTTAATTGCAATTGTGCATTCATTATTTATTTTCCACCCTAATTAATTATTGTTTTAAAAGTACAAAATGATGTCTTGTAAAATTAGCAGTAGATCCCCACGCGCAATTATTTTAGTAAATTTTACAAATTGCGATATTCATTTTATAAAAGTATTTATTAGGGCCCCGTTTCATAATGAGATTTTTGTAATTGTATTAGTGTTTTGTTCAATGTACTCTGACCCTGATAGTTAGCATTCATTTGCGATTGTTTGGGTCAGAGTACATTGAACAAAACACTAATATAATTACGAAAATCTCATTATGAAACGGGGCCCAGGTATCAATATTTATGTACCGATCAGCAATAATTAATTTCAAGGTAAAAAATAAAGAACTTTAATTACATTTTATTCATATATGGGATATTAATTTATAAACTTATGGAATCAAATGGATGGGGGTTTTTATAACCACCTTTTTACATAGAACACGTAAAACAAGCAAAGAACGGACAAAACGCTAGAAAATCTAATAACTTTTAAGACTCTTGACAAAAGCAAAATATTAGAAAACCAAACTTCAAAATTAGAAATCCATGACGTCGAGGTTGCCCATCAAACTCTAATTTTAAAAAAAAATTAGTACCTGCCATACAAATAGCTGGGAAAATAATTTATCAAATACACTTACATTTTTCTCTGCTCTCCATCACAATGTCTATGAGTCGACTGAGATATGCGCTCCTCAATCTTCTGTCCTTATCATCTTTATATTTTATGCTCTCCAACGCAGCTTTCTCTTTACATTCCATCAATATTACGTCAGAAATGACGCTCTCGTCCACCAACGCAATACTGATTTCCTCGTGACGATCTTCTACTAATGCTTTTAGACCATACCACATCGCTTCGTTGAATACAATTTTAATAAATTCTTCTTTTTTTGTTTGAATTAACTTGACTAAATAATCTCCGTCAGACGGAAAATGTTGCTTACACTCATCCCGACTTATGCGCCGACACTCCCGAAACAACTGGGCATAGTCGTAATCTTCAAACCCATCGTGGATTTTATCAATGATGGCAATCAACACTTGACTACATTCGAAAGAACTCATATAGCTCCACCCGCACTCTGCCGCTTCCACGAATAAGGATTGCATGGGCCAGCGTAACAGACATTTCAGTACATCGGCAGTATTATTATCAAACATCCATTTCTGTTGCTCTTCATTCATCAGCGACGAATAATACATCTGGCTGCACGGCGGAGGCTGAAAAGTGCGGAACACTCCCTTTTGACATTCGATTAAAACTTGTTCTTCTTCTTCTGAGCTTAGCTTTTCAAAGAAATACTCGCTCGTGGCTCGTTTACCCCAATACAACATCTTCCTGAATAGGAGTTTATTATTGGATTCCGTTCCCGTCGCTGACCAGTTAAAGAGCAAGTAAAATAAGTTACTAAGAGGTGACACTTAACTCCGGACAAAGTATGAAGCCTA
>JAQGAY010001066.1:0-16994 GCA_034698085.1 Polydesmus angustus | reverse complement strand
TCTATTTTTACACTTATAAGAGGAAGATGAGATGATTATACAAATCTCTTAACTGATCAAGATGGACTTCAGTCAAAGGAAATGGATGGCGTTCTATCGAGTTTGTTGTGTAACTCTTCTGGCCGCAGTTCTAGTTAACACGGAGGAATCAATTACTGGTAAAAAAACAATAATAATAATTTTTTTTTCATATTATAAAAATTCGCCATTTATTGTAGATGAACCGAATACCTCAACGACAGATAAAAGAGCCATGGTTCATTTGAAGAATTTTGTGGGTTCCGACCTATCGGTTGATTGCAAATTATGCGACAAAGAAATGGGCCAACGGACGCTGAAGGACCACGAAGGACTCTCGATTTCGTTTAAGACAAGCTCGGATGGAAAGACCAGCGTTTGGTGTACCGTCTCGTGGGATGGAAAAAACCGACGATTTCCGGTTTATGGCGATGGAGCTGGGCGAGATAACAATGTCGTCGACGTCTACGGTAATGGAATTTTTGTCAACAAGATGCAGATTGCCAAGTTTTCTTGAATTTTTTTATTTATAATTTTCGAATTTAACATCTGCAACTAAAATCATATTAAATATATTTATAAAAATTTTATGCGTACGTGCTTATGTGTATATCGGGTGGCGCAAAAAAAGTGGCACCCCTTCTGGAAATTTGAAATAAAAATTTAATTTTTAAACTTTTTATTCTGAAAAAACTACTAAATTGTTGCCGAACATTAATTTACATAAAATTATAAATCAAATTTAATATATTTTCCTCCTGTCGCAACAGTTTCTTCTAATTGTGTGCACCACTGGTCAATGCTACTGTTTATAAATCATAGACAAATTTTGCTACTCTTCAACAATGTCCATTTTTAGTTTTTTTATTGTTGCAAATTTACGCTTAAGATAGATTTATTGTTGGAAGGCACCCCAAATAACCTAATCGTGGACTTTTGTGTTGATTAAGACTAATTTTACTTCATGCTTTATTCGAAAACTCGTTACAGTAGTTATTTTCTTGGAACAACTGAAATTGGCGCCATTGTTGAAGAATGGTAAAATTTGTATCAATGATTTTTACCAGTGGTGCAGACAATTAGAAAAAAATGTTGAGGATGAGAGAAGACATATTCATTTTGATTTATAATTTTATATAAATTAACATTGGGCAACATTTTAGTAGTTGATTCAAAATAAAAAGTTTAAAACATAAATTTTTATTTCAAATTACACATAGGGGTGCCATTTTTTTGCGCCACCCGATATAATTTATGTACAGAAAATATAATAACATAGATACTATAGCAGCAATTTTTGTTGACTCTTTCCTTTTTGGTAACAATTTAAAATTCGGTTATAATGGTCTCGGATGTAACGTACACTCGGATATAATGTACTCTCCGATGTAGTGGCGCCAAATGGCGGTTCCGACAAATCTGGTTTTAATTGGATATAATCTGGGTATACACGGTGTCCGTAAAAAAAAACGTTCAATACTGAATTATTAATATTAAATCCTTTTATTAATGTAAATAATTTAATTAAATATGGAATAATTTTACTTTAAAAATCTTTTTTTTTTTACATTTTAATTGTTCAATTCTGCGTTTAAAATATTCACTTCCAATCACGAGGTAATCAGTAAAACGCATGTTTGTCACCCATAGCTATGCTCTGCATTGATTCCAGCTTCATCCAATTCGACGTCTCATGCAGCTGTATCATACGCTGCATGCGCACTTATTCAATATCCCAGACTTAAATTAGATAGAATGTGGGGTGTGATGCGAGAAAAGAACTTCACGAGACCAAAGAAGGAGAGATGGAAGTGCAGAGATGCAGCTAAGGCAGGGACAATGAAGATGAAGCCGGATTCAGAGGGCTCATAGGGACTCGGAGTGCGACTCAACTCGTTTTGCTGCTTATACTGCGACCGGAAGTGGCCATTCAAAACACAGAATATAACAATTCAATGTTAAAAAAGACTTTAATGTAAAGTTTCTCCATGTGTCATTCAAATACTTTGATTATTATAATGATTTAATACTAACTCGGTTGGGTCTGTTTTTTTTACGGACACCGTGTATATAGAATACACTGCGCACATATTCATTTTTTCTGTTCCTTGCAATCAGCATTTAAAAAAATATAAAATCACATAATTAAAAAATTGCAAAAGTTCTATTCCGTTTTTAAAGAAATAAGGATTATACTGTGCATATACAGTATCTTTAACTAAGATTTTGGCGGCAGTAAAACGGATTTAACAGAACGAGATTATATTTTTTTTTGTTAAAACGAACTTGGAATAATAATAACAAGTTGAGCAAAGTTTAAAATTGCAAACACCACTACACTAAAATAACATTATTATCGGAATTGTTTAATTGCATCTTTTCAGCCTGTAACACGTGTGTGAACATCGCACCAGCTATCCGCTTATCAATAACATTCATTTTCGCGAAACGATGTTACTGCATCTATTTTTTTTTTTTACTTTTTCAATGCGGTGTTCATGTTAATTACTACAATAATTTTTAATCGAGTAAACCCTTAAAAGCTTTACATCAATAATTTTAATAATTATCATTTCATCGAACGATTTGTGTTTGTGATAATCATTTTTACGAGTGACTAGATTTTACCCTCGAGTACAGTATAAATTTACATTTTAAAATTATTGCGTAAAAAAATGGAGGAATGGTGGTTAAAAATAAAAGAAAAAGACACCCCCCCTCCCTACGTAATAAATACCTAAAATGACTTTTATTACGTGTTAATTGAGCGTTTGATTTCTTGTGTAAGCGTTTTGTTAAAGACCTTCATTCTAATCTAAAGCAATGGCTGAATGGAGCAACAAAATCTTCTTCCTTCTCGGACTTTTTTCTCTATTTTTGTGGAAAAGTTTAGTGCGGTCCCAATCTACAGAAAATGCGACTGTTATAACCAATTCATCAAGTTCAATTGAATGCAATACAACCGCGGAAAGTAGCGGAATTGATTTAGTGAGGTTCATGATTGATAAACCTGATTCAAGTAAGTAGCCAACATCAGAAATCGTGCCATTTATTGCGTGCAAATTGTTCACCGCACAAGGGCGCCTGATGAAGAGGGCACCAAACTAATAAAAAATGGCAAAAAAAAATTATTAAATTTTAAAAAATTCTTTAAACGTTTTTGAGCTTTGCCAGATCGGCGCTTATTATTTATAGGCTACAGTGTGTTTTTAAATTTACGGAGTTTTTGAAAAGCGAATAAAGAAGTCAAATTTTGATGAAAATGAATAAATTTTTTAATACAGTATTTACATACAACAACATCTCCGATTTAATGATTAAAAATTAATTTTTAGAATTTGACTTCTCTAACTGAGTCGGCACATGTTAACTCGATTAGCTAAATTTTCATACGCGTAATTGCCAAACTTCAACCAGACACATGCAAGAGAGTTATTAGAAATTTCGTTACATGCGTTAACATGTGCCGACTCAGTGGAGGAGGTCACATGCCAGATGTTATTTTTTATTGTTAAATCGGCGATGTTGTAACTAAATATTAAAAAATTAGTTTATTTTCATTAAAATTTGACGTGTTTATTCGCTTTTTAAATTGCAAATCGAGTTAACATGTGCCGACTCGGTTGGAGAAGTCAAACTCTAAAAATTGTTTTTTATCATTAAATCGGAGATGTTGTTCTATGTAAATATTAAAAATTTAATTCATTGTCATTAAAATTTGACTTCTTTATTCGTTTTTCAAAAACTCCGTATATTTAAAAACACACTGTACATGTAGCCTACACGTTTTTTTGTTGACACGGTGAGGTCATGTGCCACCTTGCACAAGGACGCCTTTTACCCTGAGTGCGCTCTTGGCTAACATTTTTTTTTTTTTAGTTATAAAATACCGCTTTGAACTTAAATTTTAATAGTTTGATAATAATAAATTGATTTTTTTTTCTATGGTTTTAGGATTTAAAAACGCCACTGAAGATGTAGTGAGGTATCAAGTAAGAAATTATATCGGCACTCCGCTGTTGCTCCTCTGTAATTCAACCGTTGACGATCGAGCCATGGCTCCACTAGCCATTGAAGATCAAGAAGTAATGGGTTTTATACGACCGGCTGAAGAAGCCCTGTGCGCCGGTTTTGCTTGCGAAGCAATCTACAATCAAAAAAACGAGACCACCAATCTCCGAAAAGTTATGACTTTTTCATTATTCGGAGATGACAGTGTAGCAGGAACCAACAGCATTATCGATATTTACGCCGATCGTATCTTAACTAACAATATGAAATATTAAAAATACAACACCTACGTTTAATTCTTTTTTTTTTTTTTTTTTTTATTCAAATTTTTTTTTTTTTTAATTTTTAACAGTTGGCGTTTTAATTTTGAAATGGAGCCACGACGCAGTTCAACAAATTTAATCTCGCGACAAATTAACCTTATATTATTTTTTTTATCTGAAATTAAATACGGTTAGCTTCGAGTTACTGCGGGTTAAAATTGATGTTGATTTAAATTCGTTATTCGAAAATTGCAGTAAAAAAATTAATTAATTCAGAAGCCCAAGTTGCTTATATTTTATAATTATAAAAAAGTATAACAACGCTGCAAATTTTTACGTTTTTTTTATTACATAATAAATAATTTGAGTCAAATTTAACTAAAGCGGTTTATTGCATTTATATCGATACTTGCGACGATACATTCCTTCCAAAGACACGTGCAAGTACCCAGATGTAAATAGGATTTTGACGGAGAATACTCGTATTACAATCAATTACAATGCGAAATTTTATCATTGCATGGCAATAAATCGCTGTTAAAAAGGGTTTGATTATGGTGAACTTAATATGGAATTAAAAATTTAATTAAAGCCATTAGTAGCAGTAATTAACTTCATTTTAATTTAATTGGCTTAAATTACGCGTTTTATTTCCAATTTAAAAAAAAAAAAAAAAGTACTGCACGCAAAAAAAATTGTAAATTAGAAAGTCTGTCATTTTAATCACGAGCAATGGCGGGATTGAGCAGCAAAACCTTAATTTTTTTGGGACTTTTTTGCTTAGTTTTGTCTATGAGCTTAGTGTGGTCCCTGTCTACCGATGATCCAGCGGCTAGAAAACAAAACCTAAATCCGCACACGTACAATTTAACAAGAAAAAGAAGAATGACCAACATTGATATAATTAAATTTCCGGTTGATTCAGCTGATCCAAGTAAGCACATACTACTTCTACTACCGGCTTTATTGGAACTAGTTTGGCCAAGTTTCAATTGACTGAAATCACTTACAGCAATCTGGTTTGAGCAAAGGCGTTCACACCGACACCTCGCGATGTTGTGACGTTCCTATTACGATTTTTTTTTTAAAAAATGATGCCTGTTTCTGCTTTTTTTTTTTAAATTATTTTTGCTCTCCATTAAAAAAAATAAGTGAGAAGAAGGTTGGTGGAAACAGGTTTGCAGAAGGCGGATCTAGTTACACCGAAATGCGAAACTACATGTAACGTGTGTCTTTAAAACTACGAAACTTTTAAAAAGCGAATAAACAAGTCAAATTTTAATGAAAATGAAATAATTTTTTTATATTTACATTAATTAACACCTCCGATTTAATGATAAAAAACAATTTTTAGAATGTGATCTCTACAACTGAGTCGGCACGTAATAATGCGCTTAAGGAAATTTGAAGAAATTTGCATTAATCCTATGGTAGCTGCCGGCACGTGCCGAGATGCAGTCGGCAGGTGTAGGCTGGAAGTTCGCAAAAGCTTTAGCCGTCAAAGTGAGCGCCTGAGCTCGTTTACGCGTGCCGACTCAGTTGGAGAGGTTATATTCTCAAAATTGTTTTTTATCATTAAATCGGAGATGTTGTTGTATGTAAATATTAAAAAATTAATTAATTTTCATTAAAATTTGACTTCTTTATTCATTTTTTAAAAACTCCGTAAATTTAAAAACACACGTTAGTTTCATCGATTGAACCTTTTCCAAAAAGTCCGGCGCGAACACGCATTTCTTTTATTCTTTAAATATTTGACGATTGATTTTTTTGTTCGCGTTATTTTAGGATTTCAAGAGGATACGGACGAGATGGTAATGTATCAAGTGAGAAATTACGTAGGTTCCCAAATTAGGATCATATGTAAGGAGACCAGCAACAATTACGTTATGACGCCGGAAACAATTAACTATCTGCAAGTGATGGGCTTTAGTTGCGCGGCTCACGAAGCGCCTTACAACGAACTGGCATGCGAAGCCGTCTTTACTGAACGAAGTTTTAGAAGGAATCGTCGGAAGGCGTATAGCTTTATATTATTCGGAGAAGATGCAGTGGGATCCAACAATATTATCAGTATTTTTGCTGACCGTATCTCAATGAATACCGCCATTAAGTTACGCAGTAGCACTATTTATCCGAGTATTAATCTTTATAAACCAATCGTAGAATAATCTATCTATTATTTAACTTTTAAATGTAAAACATTTTAATCTTGAAACAAATTATCGTTGTTTTATTTTGAAACATGTATTGATGCATTGCAAAAAAAAATCTTATAAAAATGTTGATTCTTTTTTAAAATTGAAATGCTTTATGTCTTATGTACGTTATAATTATAATAATTCTAATGAACATTTGTTTGTTTGTTTTTTTAAATAAAACCTTTCTAACTCGGATTAACTACTGATTAACTACTGTTTGAATTAACTTCTTTTGTTTTTATTGGATTCAGCATGAATAATACATACAAAATGACCCCCAAATGCCAAATTTCCTTCGAATGAAATATACGTGTACTTTTAAAATTACATTTTTTCAATACTACTACATTATAAAGAAATTTGGCAAATATGAACAATTTATACGGTATCTCACAAAAAGACGTTTAATATTAAGGAATTATTGTTTTCAGGACATTTCACACTACATTTTTTAAATCTTTTTTAAAAGAACCAATGTCATTCAGAGCTAACAAATGTTTTTCGCGTTTAATTTCTCACTCATTTGGGATACTACGAGTATATAGTAAAAGAGCAATTTATCTAATGCTTGAAAGTTGTAATAAAGCATAATTTTTCCTGCAGAGTGTGCAAAGTTCTGAATAGGACAAGTAAATCAAAAGTTGGCTTTTTTGTAATTGTAGTATTATTTCCAAGAAATAAAATTTAAATATCTACAGCAAAATGTCATTTTATCTACTAAAACAGTATTATTTAATAATAAATTAGCTTAAAAAAGAGTTATAAACATCATCCGCATTTTACTTTTTTCACCTAAAGCTTGAGTTTCTGTACGAAATTTCAGCCTGAGGAAAGAGGACGTGCTAAATTTTATGGTTGTGTGCACATTATAAGCCATGATTTCGGACTAAAAACTCGTCCAGCGAACCTGGCTTAATTGGTATAAAAGAATTGGGTAATAATGAAACTTATAACAATCATATTAATCTAATAGTTGAAAATTGATGATCTTGATTAAGAAAAGCTTAATCTTTCTTGGATTTTTTTTTTTTTTTGCTTGACTGTGTCTACCAACTTAGTGCGGTTGCAATCTACCGATGATCCGGCTGCGAATAAAAATTCGTCAAATCCCGAGAAAAACAATTCAACAAGGCAAAGACGAGCTGTTACTTACACCAAAACATTCCGGATTGGTGATCCGCCTCCAAGTAAGCAGATAACATTTTCTTCAATTGCTTGAAAAATATTACCGTATTTTAAGTTTTAATTTGACAATAATAGTAATAATTGCTTTTCTCTTATTCTAGAATTCATGTTACCGTCCGATAAGGAAGTGAGGGTTCATGTAAGAAATTTCGCCAGTACTTCAATTAAGGTGTTATGCTAATCAGTAGGTTCCAACATCATAATCAATCCAATCACTATTGAGTATCTGTCTTCGAAGTTCGGTTATCTTTATTTGCCCGGTCATCGAATTACCGTTTACGGCATTTGCGTGTGAAGCAACTTTCGTACAAAAATCTAATCAAAGAACCTTAAAAAATCGTTAATTTTTTCATTATTTGGAAAAGCTATAGGTACAGCGAAGCAGCCTGACAAATTGATCAATATTAATGCTGAGAAAATCACCTACGGCAATATCTAATTAAATATACAAAATATAAGATTTGTTTCAAGTTTTTCAAATGTTTGTTAGCTTGCATCTCGCTTAATGTGACATAATTATTATATAGCAATAATATTACGTCAATAATGTTGGTATCCGTGTATTTTGTAACAATTATTTAGTATTATTTTATGTAAAAAACAATAAAATCAATACGTAACTATGTTGCCGTTGCTGTGATTTAATTAAACTAAAAATAATTTAAAACTTACTTATACTTTCAAATGAGAAACGCAAAGACTAGTAGATTATAATAATTATAACATAATTAAACTGTATACTAATTATATTGTAACCGTTGATTAATTTTTTATTTTGTTTAGCAGAATAAAATAATACAAGTAATAACTTGGTCAACTAAAATAAAACTACTGTACTTGTAATGTTTTTAACTAGGCTATTCATCAAAGAAAACCCCTACTCTCGTAGCAGCTTTTAGTCAGTCAACATTTTTCCATTGTTGTCTAAGTTTATAAAGGACAAAATTTAAGTGTTGGGATGTTTTTAAAACAGAGTTTTCCTGGGCATTTGCGTTGTTATTAGTGCTGTTATCATTAAAGCAATAAATTAAATTATCCCCATCAAAATTTGTTTAAAAAAAAAACATTGAAAAAGCGCTTATTCTGAAATAAGAAATAAAAGTAACAAACTTTCAAAATTACTTACTACCAAATAAAACTCATCAATAATATTTTATCAAATTTATCCCCTATTTCAAACCCTTGACAACAACCCCAACCAATTAAAAAAATTAAACACATGTAATGCCGGTACAATAAATCTTTCAAATTCTATCCTAGGCATCAGTTAAGCTGGCTTATAACCTACCTTGGCGTCTACCTCGACAATGAACACGATAGCCAATTCTACACTGAACATTTAATTTCAATATTTATGTTTTGTTATTTCACTATACCGGGTACTTGATCACTTATTTTCATAGTTTGCGTGCGATAATAAGAATGTATTTAAAATAAATAAATTAAATATGATAAGTTACACATTGCAAATAAAATAATAAATGATTTACATCTCACTACATGTAATTTAATTTATTGATAACATCGAAATAGTTAAGTATAGGTATAGACTCACAACACTTGTATTTATTAATAGAGAGCTTGTTATATAGAATAAGATGTGAAAAACAAAATAGTGTTATTACGTGTGATTTTACATTTTTTTTTAAATAGACACGTCTACGGTAAATTAAAATGGAATTTTATCACTTAAATTTTATAAAAAAAAAATCACACCTCACGAAAACGAGCAAATTATAACTTTGACGCCACCTTGAAGAAATTTATTTACTTCCTTGTTTAATTAATACGCGGTTTTTTGTCTTTATTTAAGCGGTATATAATGTAAAAAAGCAGAACAAAATTTGTCATTATAATCTAAAACGATGGCAGAATGGAGCAACAAAACCTTAATATTTCTTGGACTTTTTTGCTTGGTTTGGTCGAAGCCTACCGATGATACAATTGCTGGAAAAGATTCATTAAATCCAGAAAAATGCATTTCAACCAGAAAAAGAAGTAGTTCCGGTTTTGAATTAACTAAATTCCCAATTGATTCGCCGGATCCAGGTAATAATTTTTCAAATCCACTAAATACTTTTTGCTTAACTTATTATTTTATTACGAGTACAATGTCAATTGCTTATTTCCAACTTTTTACGTGGTTATTATTCTTAGGTTTTATAAATGGCACAGAAGACATGGTAAGATATCAAGTGAGAAATCATGTCGGTTCCCCGCTTAATATCTTCTGCAATTCCACCACGGAAAACCGCGTTATGAGTAAACTAACAATTGACAATCTACAAGTAATGGGTTTCACCTGCTCATCTAACGAAATCCATCATTATGGGTTTTCCTGCGAAGCAAAGTTCAATCAAAAGAGCGGATCAACAAACCAAGAAAAAGTGATGAGCTTTTCAATGTTTGGCAATAGTAGCGTAGCAGGATCCAACAATATCATCGACGTTTACCCTGACCGTATCGTAATTAACAACGAAAAAAATACAAATTAGCATAAAAATTCTTAAAAATTTCTTAAAAAGTATTTTTAAGAGTGTTTAATAGCTTATTCTTCAATTATTATCTTAGTCAATTGCTATAGCCAATAATCATAATTTTAATTTGAAAGTGTAATTCATAATTTTAAAATTGCCCTATTTAAAATCCTTTATGTCAAGTTTTGCATGTTGGAATTAATTTACGCTTAGGCATATATTATTTGATAATTTGTTTAAAAATAATTAATTTTCCACTAAGAAACTGGTGTCGATTGTCGAGTATTTTATGTAAATCATAAAATGTTCCTTATATATGGCTATAGCATTAGTCAATAAATTTAGCCAACTTAAATAAAACGTATTGATTGCAATATTTTAACAATAAAATTTACCAAAAAAACATTTAGCTGTCGCACTTTCAGTAACATGACTGCAAACCTAAATAGTTACTCATCGATTTATACTTATTAAATGATTTGTTAGATCGATCTGGCGCGTAATAATATACTGTACATGTCGTTAAAAACAACCAGTCGGTTCTGGTTGTTTGGCGCCATCACGTGCCAAAAAGCGTTGATATTGAATGCGTGATGTAGTACAGTATTAAGTATTTAACACCCGTGCAAATAAAAATAAATCTATTAAGTGGACATTACTTTTCAATGAAATTATATCGAGCGAATCACAAATTGTTGTGTTTGTTGTATTATTTTATAGTATTACCAAGAAAATTATTAATAGATTAAGCAGAGGAAAACAGTCAAACACATCCAATTATTACTTTTCACACTGGATTTTGTAATACCTACTTCTATAGTAAATTATATTAAAAACACTCATATGAAATAGCTTCAATAGAGCATTGCCAAGTACAGTGCAACTCCAGTGTTGGTCAGTAATCCGTTCCAGAGAAATTGACGAATAGCGAAAATGACGTATATCAAACAAATTTTTCCCATAGGAATAGGCCTTCATTAAAAATGATTTAATCCGTTCCCAGCCCTAAATTTTACAGTTTTGAAATTTAGAAAAAACAAATTAACCTAGAAATCTTTGCAAAAATAATTAAATTGCTTATGAATAACATATTAATCACTTAATATTCCTTTAACTTTATCTCAGAATTACTTGCCCTGCTGTTCTGACAAATCATTAGCACTTTTGCTATGATTTTTAAAATCCACACTAATAATGGCAATCAATTGATTGAAAGTGGCGTCAATAGTGTGACGAATAATATAATCTGCTACGATTATTGAACAAAAAAAAAAACATGACGAATATTGAAAACGACGAAAATTGTAATTCCACTGTAAAATGTAAATAAAATCACACCCCAGAAATTAAATATTTTTTTAGCAATAATGATCCCATGATGTAATGTTTGCCGATCATCCGCGTTTAATTTCTCACATAATTTAAAGCATGGTTTGCTGGACCATTTTCAGCTCGAGTTGAGTATTGGGTTAATTTTGAACACGTCACACGTGCTGGGATTTGCAAACTCAGCATTAAGTCTTCAAATAGACACTGCTTGGGACAAGAGCTTGTGAAATTGTCGTTAAATGTCAATTCAGCAAAATTTTCACGCCAAAAGGTGGTCCAGAGAACCAGGTTTAAAGAGTATAAAAGAACAGCAAACACTGAAAGCTAACCATCATAATTCTTAATCTACCGAGAAAGAAATGTCGGGGTTGAACAGTAAAGTCTTGTTTTTTCTTGGACTACTTTGCTTGGCTGTGTCCGTCAGTGTGGTGCGGTCGTTGCCAACCAATGCTTCAACCGCGGGGACGGATTCACTAAATCTCGAGAAAAGCAATTCAACGAGGCAAAAAAGATCCGTTCAATTAACTGATTTGTTCCCGATTGGTGAACCGCCTTTAAGTAAGATTTCCTAGCATATATCGTCTGTGATACTAATAGTACTGTATTTTAATTCGAACCTAACTAATTTTCTCTCTTAATAATAATTGTTCTAGGTTTTACGGCACTTTCAACTACCGTAGTGAGGACGCAAGTTCGAAATTGGGTTGGCACTGTAGTTCAGCTGTTATGCAAATCCAAAAGTGACAACGACGTTATGGACTTGATATCCATTGGAGATCTACAAGCCAAAGGCTTCACTTGTCCCATTGACGAATTGTCGTTTACAGCATTTGCCTGCGAAGCAATATTCAACCAGGTAGTTCTGTCAAAGACCGTTGCAAAATCGTTGAGTTTTACTTTATTCGGAAGTAATGTCGGTACTGTGAGTAAACCCAACACAAAGATCGATATATTTGCTGATGGTATCTACGTAAGCAATTACGAATAAAATATTTAAGGTAGAACGTTTCATCCTAATTTTCCAAATATTTATTAGTTTGCGACGTGTATATTTATAAGAAATACATTTGTAATATCTGAAAATTATACTGTAGATAATAATAAGGTATTTAATTTTTATAACAAATTAGCATTATTGTGTCTGAAGTTTATTAAAATTGGTATTGAAGTTGTTTTGATTTAATTCCCAATAGTAATTTTGCTTAGTCAATACACTGTAAAATTATTATACATGTTAATTGTAGAATAGGACTACTGTTAATCAATTTTTTTTTTTTTGCTTAACAGATTGCAATAAAACTGTTATACATTTTTTTTACCGATAAACTACACTTGGAAACATTGTATTATTTTTATCAATTACGCGAAAACCGTGACATCAAAATAACATCACATTTAACGACGTGTTTTAAAGAAGGTTCAGTGCAAATTCATTAGTAGCATGCGCTTTTAATATTCAGTAAATAGTGTATTCAGATTACAATTGATTAAAAGTCTCTAATTGGTTTTGTGTCTTGACGGATTAACATTGGGAAAATAATACTCCTTAACGACACTTTGAAATGCCTTTAATTGGCATTAATTGTTTACTAATTACGCCTTATATTTCTAATTTAAGCAACGCAGTATTAAAAAAGCAAAACATTTGTCGGTGTAATTTCTAGAGCGATGATAGGCTTGAACAGTAAAACCTTAATCTTTCTTGGATTTTTTTGCTTTGCGGTGGTCACTAACTTGGTGCGGGCGCAATGTTATGCAAACAGAACAAAAAGATGTGCAGATGTTAATATAACTCATTTCTCTTACGACGAACTGGATCCAGGTAAGTGACTAGCATTTTCTACATATTAGTTCGAGTTCTGACAAAAAATTATTCCCACTGTTAATTTTTTAATTATCGTTTCTAGACTTTCTAAAGGCCACCGACGACACTGTGAGGTATCAGGTGAGAAATAACGTCGGCTCTGAACTTATTATCCTTTGCAATGCAACCAGGACTAGTCGCGTTATGAATCCCCTGACAATTGACAATCTAGAAGTTATAGGTTTGAGTTGTCCATCCAAAGAAGCGCCTTACAACGAGTTTTTGTGCGAACCAATTATCGACAATCAAAGGAGCGCGCCATTAACTCCAGGAAAATTGATGCGTTTTTCACTATTTGGGAATAGTAGTGTAGCAGGATCCCGTAATATTATCGTTATTTATCCTAATCGCATCTTAATCGTATCTTAAATAACAACAAAAAAAAAATACTAAGTAATATAATATGCTAAGTTAATATGAATTTCTAAATGTTTAATAACTAAAGCCTAAAACGCCATTTGATTGTCAGGTTTACGGTATTTTGTAATTTAACGTATAAATACCGTAAACTGTAGTGAAAACAAAAGAATTTCCAACTAAGAAATAGGCCTACCGTACGTGTTGTTTGTAATGCAAATGTCTTGTAAAATGTTTCGTCGTGGACTCATAAAACGTTATGGAATTAAAATGAATATTTTTTTTATCAACTTAAATAAAACTGTTAATTGCAAATTTTTAACAATTTTGATTGAATTGTTATAACGGCCTCACGTGATAATAAACAAGTGATTAAAATTATCAAGTTTAACCATAACAAGTTTCAATGAAATTTAGTCAAGTGAATTAAATGGTTTTATTATTTTATAGTTACATTTTATTTACTTTTTAAAATTAATTTCAAACGACGACTTATTCAATTGAATACCGGTAATACGGGGGGTTTTTTTTAAATAAAAAAAAAATATTTCAATAATAATTTTAAAAAATGAATTTCAGCAAAACTTGAATAAGATATATAGCCACCAAAATTGCATTCAACACCTTCGAAGTTCAACACTAAGGAATTGTTTACAGAAAAAAATATTTATACTCGTGGCTAATCATAAACATAATAAATAACATAGCTTACATTTTTGCGGTACATAATTATATTATTTTTAAAATTGCATTAAGAAGTAATAAAATTGTATTATCGCGTAAAATTTATAAAAATGAAAACTTTCGCAACAATTGCAATATCTTTAGCAATAATAATAATAATTCTTACTGCGAAATAGTTTCATACTTATACTAATTACGCGTTTAATTTCTCACTCAAGTGATATAATAAAAGCAAAGACGCTGCAAACGATGAAAATCATTATTACTCTGCTGAGGGTTACAACAACAATGGCAGGATTAAACAGAAAAGCTTTCATCATTTTCTTAGGTCTCTTTTGTCTGGCTGTATCTACGAGAGAAAAAAGAGATATTCCTTCGCTTGTTTTCATGGTTGATTCACCAACTCCAAGTAAATACAGCATTTATTTTTTGTGTTTTAAGTCATTTTAAAGTACCGGGTATATATCTTTTAGTTTTCGAATTATTGATTGTTTTCTTATTGCTAATTTAGCTCTTCAAACCTACGCTCCCGGCAGAATAACCATCTTAGTAAAGAACTTCGTCGGATCTTCCATTTATTTGGAATGTAAATCAGAAAAAGAAGTCGTTACTAAGCAAAAGCTCAAGGCTAAAGAAGGAATGTCCTTCAGTTTCCAGTCCAGCAGCGCGTATCTTTCGGCTCGATTTTGGTGCGACGTAAAGTGGGGCACATGGAGCAAGCGTTTTCCGGCTTACGGGGATGGTGCTCCAACGACCAGTAACGTTGTTGATATCTATCCGAACGGCATCTTTATCAACAACATCAAATATACAAAGTGGTAGATAGTTAAAAAAAAAAAAAAAAAAACATTGTACGATGATTGCAATTGGTACTGTATTTTAAAAAGAAAATTTTGTAATTTGTTTATGTTTTTCATTATTATTAATAATAAACAATTTGGCACTTCAAAAATCCTTAACAAAGTTTTCTTTGAGTTAATAAAGCAATCATTTTCGGCTTACATGTACATTTGCTATTAAAATCAACGCTTTCCAAATAAAAATGAAGGCGACAAAGATGCATCCAAAACCAGTTTTTGTCTGGGCACCGTCAGTGCACATGCGCCACACCTAGAAACAACACTATGATGCTGATCAGAATGAAAGTGTTAATTTTCGCAATATTTGTAGTAAACAATTGTAAAACTTTCATATTGAATTCATATCAAACTTTTAAAAATGATCACAAATGCGCAGGGCAGCATTTCTATAGTAATAATTCTGGATAATAAGTAAATGTACCGGTTATAATAATTATTATTAATGCTAGATTAGGCCTATATACCGGGGTAACGGTACCCAGTGCCCATAAAGGTACTAAACTTATCCAATTTCCGCCTGTTTTTTAAAAAAAACTAGCTGGGCTTAAAAACTTAAAAATGGTGACGTTTTATAGAAGAATATGCAGATTTTTCCGTAATAAAAAACACATTAATCTTTTGTTAATTTATTGTTTTTAAAGTGTTGTTGAATTTTAGTTTCAATGTTATTACAGTACTGCTTAAATGAGAGTGAAGAAATTTAATTACTTTTTGAATTTTTATATTTACCGGTACTGAATTTTTTAAAAAAAATTGTTTTTGTGATAAAAAAAACTTTGCGTGTTTTTAGCTTAAATTGTCAGTTTTTTTTTTTTTTTAATTACCAGCGGAATTTGGGAAGCACCTTTGCGATTATCTGCGAAACCTGAATAAAAATTAATGATAAATCGTTCGAATTTTAATTAAAATGAATTTTTTTTTTTATATATATTTACATTACATGTAATTAACACCTTCCATTTAATAATAAAAAACAATTTTTAAAATATGATCTCTACAACTGAGTCGGCACGTGTAAAAGTGCTCAAGCGCTCACTTTGACGGCTAAAGCTTTTGCGGATTTTCAGCCTGCACCTGCCGACTGCATCTTGGCATGTGCCGGCATCTACCATGGGATTAATGCAAATTTCCTCGAGCGCATTAACACGTGCCGACTCGGTCGTAGAGGTTATCTACTAAAAATTGTTTTTTATTATTAATTGGGAGGTATTAATTTATGCAAATGTTAAAAATATAGTTCATTTTCAGTAAAATTCGACTGATTTATTTATGTGTCAAAACTAACGTCATCCAACGAAAACTCTATACAAATTTACTTTTAAATTTAGAGGTTTTTAATGCTAAACCGATGCGCCGCTAGGTGGAGGCACGCGCTACGGAATCGCACGTGTGTTTCGATCAGCTGTGCCAGGTTTCTAACGTGGAGGTAGTAACAAACTGGGATTTGTATTTTACAAACTACCGGTATATTAATTATTTTATTTAATAGGTGCCTTAGTTTATTCTAATTATTCATTCAACATTTTAAATCGTACCCGTATCACACCTTTGCGTAATTATTAATATCTAAGTTATTTCTTTTCTGTTAATATCTGATCACTATTTTTTGTTAACAGAAAATGCTCGATGGTAAAAGAGTCTGTATTCTGTACGGGAGTGAGACTGGAACTGCTCAAGATATAAGCGAAAGAATCGGTCGTCAAGCCACTCATTACGGTTTTTCGTCCTGCGTGATGCCTATGGAC
>JAQGAY010001065.1:0-16998 GCA_034698085.1 Polydesmus angustus | reverse complement strand
ATTGACCATGTTTATTTTGTATACGGACGCAAAAAATAAAAAAAAAAAAAAAAAAGGAGGTTAAATAAATCAAAATGGCGACATGAACAAGCACTAAAAAGAAAGTCATTCTTCAGAGAGACAAGTAAAAAAAAAATTCCATTCGGACTTAAAAGCCGACTTGCCAATTAAAACTGAATACATATTATATTTCTTCGGACAACAAATTTTAATTAAAAAATTGGGTTCGAGTAAAAAAAAAAAAATTTTTTTTTTTACTTGTTACATCTCTTAACAAAATGTAAGTAAAACGTTAAGAATTTATGTGTCCCAAACTTACATGTCTATCGTTATCGCTAAAAACTATCGCGCCCATTTTACATTAACAAAAAAGAAAAAAAAAAGTTATGGCCGCTCAACATTAAAGGACCAGAATCACATATTTTTCTCTCTACTTAAGACAATTCATATCTCTTAGCAACAAATAATGACGATTAGAAAGAAAAACAAAACATAAAAAATATATACACACACACTACCTAACTCGAAGAAAAATAGTGGCCAGATTCGGTCAAAGCAATTAACCACGTAAACAGCGTAGTTTTCCGCGTTATTATAATCGAATAAAAATACGAAAAAACCAGAGAGAGATATAAAAAAATAAACAGAACGAAGCCACTAACAACGTAATTAACATCCGAGTTTGTTTAGGAGAAAGATGAAAAAAAAAAAAAAAAAGAGAAAATTAACAATTAGCGCGCGTAGAATGGCTTAATCATTTTACTCGAAGCGTTTCCTATAATTAAGGAGAAAAATTGGCGACGCATTTCTTAAAAATGATAATGTGTGTATATTCTAGAAAAAGTTGGTATAAACAAGAATAATTTATTATTTAACACTAAAACTTGAATTTTACAAATTTAATATGTATCAACAATAATTTTAATCTAAAATTTTTAAACCTTATAAAATTTTTTTTTAACCTTATAAAAAATAACCCCGGTCTATAGCGTTAATTTTTTTTGTTGCAATATTAGATCAAATTTAATGACTTATTTTATTATTACTGTATTATTATTTTTTCTTCTAAAAAAAAGTTAAAAAAAAAAATGCTCGGTCCCATCGATGCCGTTATAACCGAGTTCTACTGGATTTTTTTAGAAATTGTAATTTCAATTATCAACAAACACAAATAAAACGCGTTGAAGTATTTTTATTAGTAATAAAAATGTGTTATTCTTATTATTGTTTTTAATTAACGCTAATAATTTACGCCGATGAAAAATGAGTAACTAATTCATCGCAAATAAAAATTGTTTACTTATTGTAAGAACATTAATAATAATACAGTAATAATAATTATCAAATCCATTTCAAAAGCAATAAAAAAAAAATAACACTTAAAAAAAGGGTCGTAATTTTAATTGACCAACTTTCAAACAATTTAATAATAAAAAAAATAAAAAAATTAAAAACTTAATTTCTTATTTTTACGGGAATTAGGTTACGGTATAGTGACGATTGAAATGAAACGTTCGTAATAAAACAATTTGCGTCGCCATTTAACTCGTTAGTTAAATTGTCGGCCGCGCATGCGTAAAGTAATAAACAATAAAGACGGTTTTTCGTTTTGATTACCAACTTCCTCGACGCATATCCACACAACACGCCAACAGTTTCTCTCTTAGTTTCTGTGTATGTGTTTGCGGGGGTGGATTGAGAAGGGGTTTTATTTAATTTCACTTAGATCACAAAATGTAATTACGCTACCACCGCTTCGTCTTCTTTTTAGTAAAACTTTTTTTTCCTCGGGTTTCATCATCTTTCCGCTCACACTTTCCGCGCTGCTACATCAATTCCGAATAACTTACGGTAATCTTGTTCATTAAAACCCCGTCGATGTGGGTTAATTCCGATGTGTATACGGATTAAACAACAAAACAAAAAATACTGGGTGGTCTCTCCATTTAATATCGGTCGTACGCGCGCCAGCACCTTTTTTTAATTTCCCCACCGATGAAAACAAAAGAGCAATAACGAGTGTAGCGTATACATCAATGGTAAAAAAAAAACACAAAACCGAATAAAAAAAAATAAGTGAAGAGAGAGCGTGGGTGGATTAAACATTTAAATTCCATCGCCTACACATACGTGTACATAGACTGGCACACACCTACGTAACAAACAATCACCCTCGCTACTACACTGGGTACCATCATCGGCATTAATTACACGCGGGGAAGCCAACGAACTTCAGGCGATATCAAATTCAATTTAACGTCGATTGCAATAATTATTATTATCGTCATTTTATTCATGTTTAGTCAACAAAAAAAAAATAAATTGAATAATTTTTTTCTCCCCCTATCCGGATTTCTAAATCTAGATTTTACACTTAATCTTAATTTCCCGGTTTATTGGCGATTAAGAAAATAAAAACAAAGTTTGAATTTTTATTTATTTTTCACGAATCTGCCGTGTATCTCCATTCAATTTACTAAAAAAAGTGATACTATTTGCTGAATAATATTAAAACTAATGTACCCACAACCCCATAAATACAGCACCGTTCGATAGTGGACTTTAAAATTAATTTCTATATCTATAAAGTACAAAACTAGTTCCTGGGGCACCTTCAATTTCAGCTAGTGAAGGCCCGCATAGGACCAGAATGTCGCCCATGAAAAACTTGGGTAACCTAGAAATGCGTAACCAAACGTGATGACGCAAAAACAGTGTCAAAATGATGCGATTACGTTATGTACGCTGTGTGAGAATTAAAACCAATTATTTCTAGTCAGACCAAAACGAAGCCAGGGTTTTCTAACCTAAAACTGTGAGGTTACAAACATGATAGTTGAGGTTATGGAAACATATGGAATAATAATTGTTAGCTGAATAGAATAAAGTAAACAAAAATCTCGTGACTTTTAAAATGTTGGCAATTATTGATCTACTGTATAGTCCAACTTATGAGTTTACTAAATCAAATTAATATACCGGTATTGAAATTCTTCAAGAAATTTTTTTATAAATATCTAAAACCTAGAACAATACAGAAATTTAAACGTAGTTGGAATGAAAATAGTTCCTGCGCGAGTGTGGTTTTCATTAGTTTTTCTAAAAATGAGTTTTCAAAAAATGGGAACAAAATTATAAACAAATTCGCGAGGGTGTTATTTCAATCTCGGTTATTTCAAAAAGCGCACTGTTTTATCGGTAATATTTTGATTCTATATAAATTACACTTTATCTAAACCGAAATAATCTTTGCCTAATAAAATTGTTTAATTTACTATTTGTTTTTACTAAAAAAAAATTTATTCCCTTTATTTATTAGATTATTTTCATTTTATTTAATTTCTTTTATTTATCTTTTGTTTCTTTTGATTTTTTGAAAACATTTCCAATTTTTTTAAATCATTTTTAACGTATCCACACAATTAACATACATTTCTCCTTATTACGCGAATTCACTTTCTGCCAATTCTTCATTCAAAAAAAAATTCAAAAAAAGTTTTTAAAACAAAAAATATTAATAGGTAGAATTACATAGGTGTTATTGACCAAATCGTTGATAACCAAATAATACATTTTTTCAAAACCTTTACATTTTTTTTTGTTGATAAAACAAGAAAATATAAAGTTAATATTTTTTTATAAATAAATTCGTACATGCGTTTTTAATAACGTAAAGTGCACTCATAAATTACACTTTCAAACAGCGTTTTTTTTTTTGCGCTCCTCCCTCAACATGTGTTAGCTGACCGAGCGTATAAAACAAACGACGCCATCATTAAAAACGAATAAAATAAAAATTTACAGGATACATGGAGAGTCCGCAACCCAATTAAAATATCATTTTCTCGGCATCTTAAAAGTCTACAAGCACGCCACCTATATCATCCTTCCATACCAAAAAACGATAGAGAAAAAAAAAAACACAATGAAAAAAAAAACACGAAAAGTTAATTTTGAAACGAAAATTATCGACTGATTTCAATACGGGAGGTCGATCGAGCTAATCATACGTTTCACAACTCTAATAATAAAACAGTTTATTATAAATACATTAACGAGATATAAATCATTAATAACATTAGTTATATTAAAAAGAGAGAGAGAGAAAGGGGGAAAGAAGAAAAAAAAAACCCTTTTCGTGACAAATTACACGTTTGCTGTTCCCATATCTTATACGCTATTTATACGCAGAATGCGTTTAACCCGACATAGGAGATATATAAAAAAAAAAACACAACAACATTAAGTTTTTATGTAGAAACAGCGATGAAAACACGCCTTAACTTAAGTTGGGAGGTAAAATTGACGACACTCAATTATTATAAATACACTCGGCGCTCGCACACAAAAACACATCATTCTCGACGTCACGGAATATTTTTCAAAATTAAATTTCCCCGACCAACCGTATGTATATTTAGCTTTTTTTTATAACTGCGCCAAACATGTCAGGAACACGTCGCAATATTGAAACGACGACAGAAAAAAAAAACACGATACAAACAACAACGAATAAAGTGTATATAAAAAAAAACACGCATCATTTTCACTTGACAACATTTTATGTGACTGCGAAAACAACATTGTATTAAACGCTATATTTAAGACACACATTTGAGAAGAAAAAAAATTTATTTTTTTTTACAAATTCGGGTCTCGTAAATTCTTAAACCATATATAAACAGCGCGTAAACTAAGGCCCCGCTATAAACGCGTATTATTTGCATGATATAGAACGCATTCGTAATAATACGAGAGGAATGGGAAAAAAAAAGCCTTGTTTTATTTTTGGGAAATTCCTGTGAAATGAAGAAACGTGAAACACGCAACTTTTTCGATATAAAAAGTTTAGGGAGAAATTTAACGAAATGGTTGAAACTTTTTTTTTTTTTTTTAGGTTTATGCCCTTTTAAAATGGACGAAATTTTATTTTATTTTTATGTAAAAAAAAGGCGTATTTTTGGTTAGCGAGAGGTTATAGCATTTTTTCCCCCTTTTTACTTCGCAACTTTGAAGTTGGTACATCGTAATAATAATTATTATTTTACCGTACTACTCGGCTAGATGTTGACTTGTGTTTATGAATATTCATTACTCGAAGCGTCATTCGCTTTAAAAATAATGCTTTCGAATGAATAGCGGTAATTAATTACGATTTTTACATCTACAATAAAAGTTTCGCGGAGTTAAATCGGGTGAGAGAAGTCAAAACCGTTTTAGTAGTAGAATCCAAAAAAAAAATACGGCTTAAATTTATATTAATTTAATAATACTAATTATTTTTTCTTCCTTTATTTAATAGTTAAGAATTGTTTAAATTAAAAACGTAAATATTAAAATCCAAACAGTTCTTTATTTTAATATACCGGTACAGTAATAACGAAAGAAATCTTATTTCTCCGTATATTTTCATTTTAATGTTTTTATTAATAATTTTTTTTAAAAAAATTGTCAATTATACTCAAAAATATTAATTAATTCTGTTATGTAAAAAAATACTACCGTATAGCATCCAAAATCTAATAAAAAACAAACAAATAAAATGAGCTCTAAATCTTACCTCAATTTTCTATTGGCGAATGAGTGTATCCATATTTTTAAAATATTATTTAGTTAATTAATAACATTTTTAAGCAAACCAAAATTTTGAGAAAAATAAGGAGAAAAGCAACAACTAACGACAGTTTTAAGTTTGGAAGACCAAAGTGAAATAGTCCTGGATTCGGTCCCTTTTCCTAAACTCAATACATGTAGCCTACTGTACTGCAGAAGGAGAAAAAAAAAAAACCTTTTCCTATTCAAACGAACAACAATAAACAACCAATTTCTACGAGTAGAGAAACATTATCGGCGTTTAAAACCAGCCCAAAATAATAATGGACGGTGGCAAATAAAAAATCAGTAGTATTCGAAATAATTCCGTTCTCGAGTGAAATGAACGGGGAAACCGCAATAATAAATTCAAATTCATAAAAACAAATGCAAATTTAGGATAATACTCCAAATATAAAATTATTCTAGAAATCTAATAATACACTCGAATGAAGAAAAAAAAAATCAACATAAATTTCGTATAACAAAAAAAATATTCTGTGTGCATCGTTCGCATAAATCAAAGAAAAATGGGTCACTAGGATAACTATTTTTTAAAGCTTAGAATTGATCGATAAAATGATATAGAATATTTTTTTCTTTATTGGAAAAAAAAAATTCAAAAAATCTAAATTTATTTTTTAAATAAAATATATCGTTTTTTAACTATTCTTAAATCAGGGTTTTTTTATTACGTATTAATCCTAATTGATAGTCTCCAACAAGTGTGAGCGCAGTTTGAAACTGCGTTTTTACACTACATTACAACCACCAACCGTGAATTATAAACTATTTAGAATTATTATTATCATCGATAAAAGTTTCAGGTAAAAAAAAAATCAAACGCAGATCGCGGCTCCCTCTATCAGCTGGAAATGAAATTTACGATCGTTATTTTGTCGTAAATAAGTTCTGAACTTGAAAAATTCTTTTTCATTTTTTTTTTCTTCTTCTTTTCCTACTTTTTCCAGATTTTTCTTCCACCATTGAATCTCCCTCATTCGCATGTGCAATTCGCACGAGCGTGAACCAAGGCCGCAATTTTTCTAACAATAGAGCACACTACAACTAAAAGTGCTCTCCTTTTTTTTAGTGTTTTGCGCCCGGAGAGATGAACGGATAAATTTATTTTTTTGTAAACCGGAGAGTTAAGACGTCAATAGTAAAATAGCCTTGTGAACAGAAGAGAAAAAAAAGGTGGACAAAACACAATGCACCGAGCACAAAAATCTCGTTGTAAAAACCACTTTTAACTAGAAAAACCCTTTTATCCGATTGTTGTTTTTTTCAGTTTTAAATAAAAAAAAAAGGTGAAAGTTGGGAAAGTCGTAAAATCGGCTTCCCATAATTACCTTCCCATTATGCTACTTCCCTAATTACTTACATTCACTTAAGACTTATTTAGTGAAAGTCCTAAAACTGCCAATACTTTTTTTTAAAGGTAAAAAAAAAAAATGCTAAAAATAAACTTGGAAAGGTGCTTTAAAGTTTTTCGAGTAATTCTTGTTTACAAGGTTTTTTTTTCTCTTTAAATAAGAGTAAAAAAAACTGGTTTGACAAAAATTGAGCGAGCAAATTGGAAGCATTTGCATCGCACATTTCTTAGTTAAAATTTAAAAATATATTACATATTTCGCATTGTATAATCATAAAAATATACAAAAATGTTTGTTTGGGTAAATTTCATTTAAACCGCAAAAATGTTAAGGTACAAAAAATATATACGCAAAAAAATTACTACTGGACATTATTATTAAAATAATTAATTCCATCCAGAACACGTTTTGCATCTTAGATCATAATAATAATTATGATCCTCCAAAACAGGATGCAAAATCGAAATGATGCGTTCCGGTAGTGAAGAACAGTTTACCCCAAGGGAGAAAAAACCATGTAAATATTTTAGATGTTTTCCCGAATTATTTTCTACGAGTAAATTTCTTATTTCTACTCATGAATATGATATTAAAAATTACAAGTACATGTGCAGTAAATAGGAAAAATATAAACGATTTTTTTACAAACAAAATCCACCTTTTGCTACTTAATAAATCGTTTAAAAGCAGATATTTTAGTCAAATTTTTAACAAAGAGTAGCATTAAAGAACAAATGGTGAGTAGATTAACAAAATTAAAATAAATAATTATGTAGAGTAAATAAATGAAAAAAGTTTAGTGATATTTTTTTACCACATCCAGAAACTAACTGAAACATTATTAGCAAAGTTTTTATAATACGCTAATAATAATAATTATTATTAAATGCATGCTTTAATCCTGTTCAAAAGCAATAACAGGATATCTCTATTTTGAAGAATTTGGTAAATTAAAAGAAACGTTTTAGACTGTAATTTTCCAACTGAAGTTCTCCCGGCTTTATTGGTCATGTACGGTACAGTAATACCTCGCAATAATGGCGTAATGGGGACCGAATTCCCGCCATTAAGTGAATCGCCATACGCTGCAATGCAAATTAATTTAACGCTAGCAACCTCTCGTTTCATTCCTTTAAAATTTGGAACCTGCCTCGTTCTTGCACCCAAACAGAGTTAAAAATGCTCTATTAATTGAATAATAAATGCAGCAAATATTTAATTATAGTACAAAATTGAACTGCAAAATAAATTGAATCCTCTAACCTCAAATTTTTATCCGTAGTTTTAAAAATCGTTCCTTTGAACTTATTAAAAATGTAAACACTACTGTATTTGTTAAATAATAAATAACTAAAACAACCCAGCAGCAGTCGATAGAGCATTGTTATAATCTCTCACAAAATCAAAATCAAAAATAAGAGATAATCTTGTTATGGATAAAATTCCTTCAATTAGCAAAAACGCAACTTCGAAAATATGCGGAATCGCGAATGTAGAGCATTATCAAGGAGTAATTGTCATAATGGAATAGAGAAATTCAGCTTAAAAATTGTGTAAAGTGAACAAATGCAAAGCCATCGATTAATCCGTTATTTTTTTCAAATAACTTGTCGATTAAAAAAATGTCTCTTTTTTATCCATTCAAAATCTTTTTGGTAGTGTAATTTCATTGCAAAGCCCCCATAGCCCAAAAAAAAAAATCCATCAGATCAGTTACCGATTTCTGCTTGAAAAGAGAAAAAGCAAACACGTTGAGCAATGACTCGGAAACAAAAGAAGAAAATCCTTTTTTATTCTTCTTCTTCTATTTTTTTTTTTTTTTTTTGTGGTTCCTAATAATTTCGAGCAAATGAAACGAATCGGAAGTAAGAGATAAACTCGTCTCTACCGTGTATTGGTTTAAGAAGAAAATCTGTTAAACCGGATAAGATTTATGAATAAGTTTAAGAATGGTGGAATAACAGATGGACAAAGTTAATGGCGGAGAAATGAGAAAGATCCCAATCAGCGCTTTCTAATTCCGCCAATAATCGATCGCCAAATATCAATTGTATTTCCCGTCCCTTACTTAGTATGTTCCACTATGACTATTATTTCGCTCAAAATCAAGCGTTTTCAATTTTCACTACCAAGAGTTTTTCGCGCCTGAAGAAACAAAAAAAAAATAAGAATGGGGGGAAAAAATAGAAGGGCAACGCCATCTAGGAACGAAACGCCTCAACTAACATTGAAGGGCACTTAGCGTTAGGTCACATCGCTTTCCATCATAGACACCGTGTCTCCATCTGGCGAATGTTCTCGCTAACATTAAAAAAAGAGCACAGCTATCGCGCATGCGCCGATAAAAATTTGCCGGGTTTATTTGAAAAACTATAAATCTAAAATTTAAAGATTTTAACGTAAAAATTAAATCATAAAAAATGATAAACTTTGAAAAGTTATTAAATTAATAATCATTTTTTTTAAATACGCTTAAAAAAATTTATTGTTAAATTTAAGATAAAATTATGTTAAGTAATTTAACAAACTAAACGAATAAACAAACATTAGCTAGAATCGTTAAATTAATATTTTTTATCTTGATGCTGATGAGTATTGTTCAGTATTCCGAAATTATTTATAAAGAATTACATGTTAACTTCGGAATGTTAAGTCCCATTATTACGCGCAACGCTTCATCTTTTCGTCGTAAACAACGATAATCCCCACTTTTTTTTCTTCGTCTTCTTTTCTTTACCATTTTTATTTAAATAGTAACATTTTTCTCATATTTTATGCAAACAAAAATATTTTTATGCGCGTGTACATTTTTTTTGTTCTTCCAATTGTAGTTAGTGACGTAATTTATCCGGTTAGTTGAAATAGATTTTGGTCAGAAAACCACAAAACTCGTAAATTAAATCCCCGACTACAAAATAGTTTTAAAAAAGGAGAAGAAGAGTTTGAGAAACGCCCGTCACTCGGTCTAAAATGACCGTTCAAAATCTCGTTTCAACCGAAATGAACGAAAACACGCAACCATTTTCGAACTAAAAGTTTGAATGAGCACACGACGGACTTTGCGGTTTAAATCAAATAAATAACACGATAAATGTCTGTCTCTCTCTGCTCCAATCCTTCTTTTTTTACATAATATATTCAAGTAAAAGCTTTAGATTTTGGAAATGTAAACACTTAGTAGTCAGGAGATACATTTCGCCTTTGATTTGACTAAAAGTATCACTGTTCCGTACAAATACATGTACTGTATTGCCATAAAAATATGCACTCGTCCTATACATTTACTTAGTAATAAAAGCATAATATTATTGAAAAAATTATGCACTCAAAACCAAAAATAACTTTGTTGAAGAACTAAAAAAAAAAAAAAGTTTTAAAAGATAATAATTTCAACTTAAGCTGAATATGTTTTCTCCACTTTTTTCTCGCACGTGATTGAGTAAAATGTGTATGTAAAAATGTTGTTTCTATAAAGCCGGGTAAACATTTAAAATTTGAAGCTGCCTTGTTTTTGTACCCAATGAGATAAAAATGCTCGTTTGAGGAGGTTAATAAATAACAATAAATACCAAATTATTAGACAGCTGATTTACTGATATACGGTACATAATTAAAATTGCAAAATAAATTGAATATCCTAGGCTCAAAATTTTTTTTTTCTCTAATTTTAAGAATCTTCCTAGTACACTCCCAATAAAGAAATGGCAGCTTTATAAATTTTGTACAACGAGTAAAAACAACGATTTGCACTAACTTTGAATGCACTAACTAGTAAATAATATTGTATACAATAATACAAAAAGTGTGTACACTTGGCAGCGCCGATTGTAAAGCTAAGGCTTTTTATTCTAACATAGGACTCGGTGTAAGGAAAATAAACAATACAATTTAACAGGAGATGTAAATAACGAGTGTTTTTGAAATTACTCTACTCAACATTTTAATACTACATGTATTAATTAGTAGTAAATAGTAAAATGTACTACAGTATTAATCTTAGATTCAAAATCAATAATAATTTTGGTATTTGCCTTTCGTGTTAAAATACACAAGTAGGCCTACATAGTTCTTTTTTATCCAGTCGAAAACATTTTTATTTGAAACGTTAGAATATAAAATAACTAGCTTAACTAATAACTAGAAAAAACTAATCACATAATAAATGTATCTAAAAATTAACATTAAATTAGATTTAAAATAAGTCATCGTAAAATACAGTAACAGAAACAAAACCATTCTGAATGTGCACCAATAATAATAATTAATACCAGTTTGTTCACATGTAGCAATTTTTAAACTTTTTTTTTACAATCTTAATATCAATATCATAACATTGGGGGGGGGGGGGGGAATAGTTCCATTAAGACGAATATTTTATTATTACACTAATATTTTCGTTGCCTGCATGTTCGCGCAATCATGAAGCAATCTTAAGAGCACTTTCTAAATTCTAAACGCAATGTGTATTTTTTATTTTTTTTGCTAAAAAGTACTGTACTGCATACTAAAGATAGTTATAAATATTACGTTATATTTTGTTTACCAAAAAAAAAAAAAAAAAAACCTTTAAAAAATTCTTATTTTTTTAATAACTCAAGGTTTGATTTAGGTACCGCAATTAGAAAGTGATTTCACTATTATATATTACTTAAATTTCAATTTAGCTTAAAATTGCCATCGCAACCTATATTAAAGTAAAAACTAGATTAAAAAATGCGCTCGCAATGCCGGTCGAAAAAAAAACCCCAAAGCAATTAAAAAATAAACAGGTAACGCAATAATTATTATTTAGTTCGAAGTAATCTTCGAATAACTAGAGAGAAAACAATTCGTCCGCAACCACGCATAGTAATAATAATAATAAAAAATAATTTGTGAATAACACGCAAACATTGGTTAGCTCAACTCATTAACAATGAATAATAATAATCATCATCATCATCGTCGTCGGCAGCGCGATAAATAATTACAGTTGCGCGCGGCCTAATTAGATTAGTAAAAATCGGCAATTAAGATGTCCAACTTAATGAATCGAGTATTAAGCGCGAATTGACCAATGAGAGGGAATGTAAACACGGCGTTTTACGATCCGCCATTAGAGGAGGTTCACTCTGGCTCCAATTACCTCCCTCTGTTCCCTCTCATAGGCTCGGACAATATTTGGATTCGCTCCACACACACACACCATCATCATCATATTTAAATTAGCGAGTCCCTCAAATTAATCAAGCTTTTTTTTTTATTTTTTTTATTTATCTAACATCGTTATAGGAAAAACATCTTGTACACGTGTTCATTTTTCCATCTGATGTCGCGCTTCATTTCATCTCTCGCGCGCTTTTATTTACAGATGGCCGATAACATTTTCTCCCTGTAAACATGTCGATGATCGATGTTATATTTATGTTTATTTCCCCAACCGTCATTTAAAAGCGCTTTTACTTCCAAACAAAGAATTCGAAACTAATAATTTCGATCAAATATATTACTCTCGGTACACCTGTATTACATGTATTAGTTGCAACACCATTTCTTAATCTAGATTGGTTCAAAGTTTGGGCGCCACCAAAAATCTTTTCAAAACCAGCTTAAATTTCATATAAGTTTTAAGTAGAAAAAAAGATGAACAATTAAATGTAAACGAGATTAAGCACAAGGCATGCGCAAACCCCGTAAATTTTCTTTAAACCAACATTTTAATCTTTCTTTTTTTGTGGAAGTACGTTTAACAACATAAATAACTAACACGCGGTTTAGCGGAGTAAAACGGAGGATTAAATAAAACTAAATTACATTACCACATTTTAAATTTTATTTTTATACTGTACCTGAATTAGTTGCGTGGTTAAGCAATTTGAGATCAAACCAGTATTTAATCAAACTAGATCACTGGGTTAGAAAGACTCGTAAATTAAATTGCGCATAAATTACGGTGCCCTTATCTTGAAAGTGTGAAGCGTCATTAAAACCCCCAAATTATGAGTGGATTATTGCCTCGTAGTAAAAATTCGCCATACCGGTTATACGTTGTTTTAATATTTAAATAATTACATTAGTAAAAAATATAAAAACTTAATGCGTTGAAATAAATAAACAAAAAAAAAAAAATTGCCACTTGTTTTAATGATTATGATGATTATTATTATTATAGCGCAGTAAAACTTGATAAAACAATACAGCGCGTGTCAGGTTTTAGATTTAGAATTAATTTAACCATTATACAAGCAATTAGAAAATTAGGCATAATAATTATTATAAAGAAAATATTAAACCTAACAACATCCCTAATTAATTCATACGTGTACCGCTAACTAATTAGTTATAATTTTAGTACTAAAAAAAGCATAAAAAATTGTTAGAAAAATCCAAACGTAAAAATATTTTCTTATGTACGGATATTCAATATGCGGTTTACCTTACACTATACGCGGTAGAGTTTCTATAATAAAAACTAGCGCTATATATACGGTAAAAAAAATTTAAAAGTCAGAAATTCATTTTGCGCGATAATTTCATGTAAGCGCGTTTTCAAATTAATTTACGCTAAATGTTCACGTAGTAATTATTAACGGATTGCAATGAAAATATTTTTAAAATAACGCTAATAAATAAATAGGTTTCTGTTCTCTTCTGTTTATATACAGTACTCCTCGCCCAATAATTCGTAAAAGCACTATAAACACAAAAAATGCTACTAAATCCAAGCCCACTGTATGCATCAACATTTTAAAAAATAAATTAAATTATTTATAACAAAAAATAAGCTTACATTTTCAGTAATTACTAAAATTCTGCAAAAGTCTGTAAAATTAATTAGCGGATGATAAAAAGCCGCTTTAGAAGTTTTTATTTTGAAGTTATTTTCCTCATTTGCTCTCAATAATTCGTTATCTACCGCGTTTCTCTTATCGCGAGACATTAGCAAAAAAAAAAAAAACTTCCCAAAACGATAATAAATCACAACTAATGAAAATGCTATATCTTGTTTTGTCAATATAAAATTCCTTCCTTATATCTTTTTATTTATTTATTTATTTGTTATTATTTTTTGTCTCAATTTTCGCGAATCGAAACAAAAAAGATTTGTCCAATGAGGAAAACGCCGCGGTAAATAAAGCGCAACCGGGATTACACACACCGCGTGTTTTTCGAACCAGCTCCATATTATACTGTACACATCAAATTCCCTCACTCTCACCCCCCTCCTAAGTTCTCAGAGTGTTATTTATGTTTTCTAAACACCACTTTATAATGATTTAACACGAGGTTTGCGAAACTGGAAGAAGACGTTTAACCCAGAGAGAAACGGAGAGAGACATTTGAAACATTCGCGACTGCTGCAGCGTTTTTGGGCTCAAACCAAAATGATTAATCCATCTTCGTCGACATTTTTGCCAAAAAATGTTACGTTCCCCGAGAACCCCCTTAACGGCAAAAACTCCAAAACTTTTCGGGGGGAAGCAAAAAACTACAGTACCAAACACAACTTAAACAAATTCTCTTCACTCGAAATTCTTTTTATACGAAATATATTTTTTTTCTTTTTTTGCACCTGACATAAAACTTCATTTGAATTTATGAAATTCAACCTATGAGTTTTAAAAAAAAATAAATCTCTAAAACAATAAATTTTTGGTGAACGAAACAGCTGAAACTTTTTGAAAAAAAAAAAAAAAGTCTTTTTCTTTCCATGTGTCAACAATAGGTGACAATGTCTACGAAAGAACGCGGGGGACGAGAAAAAGAGAACGTTTTAGAAAAATAGAAGGAAGATGAGCCAAAAAATTTTTACAACCCGAAAGAAGAAAAAAATGTGAAAAGAAGGATGAGACGCGTAATTTCATGCAACTTTAGGCTTTGGAAGAGGATTTTAGGGGAGAGAAGAGTGGAAGAAGGCACTTGAAGCGAGCGACATTTGCGAGCCGAGAGAGACAAGTGGTGGTTGTTTTGTTGGGATTTTAAGCAGTTTTAGGTAGGGGGGGAATGGCTGCCATTGCCAACGAGCAGCATATGCGCCGTATTTTTAGCCAAGGGTAGTAGAGAGAAGAGGATGGGGGAAAGGGACGAAGAAACGGGAGCGAAGAGACAAAAAACAGACAACACCCATATGTGAATCGCTCTCTCACGCACACACACATTGTCGCGCACCCCTGTATTATATATACAGAGTGCGCCTAAACCCTAAATATCCATCGCTAAGCGTGAAATATACCGAATATTATTGTGACGATTTTTGCGCATGAACATTTTCACCCCCATTTTTAACAACTTTTACTGTACCGGTATTTAAACCGGTACTAGATTTTCTAAAATCTAGATTCAGGAACTTAATATTGGTTTAAACTTTAATGGTTTTCATTAACCCGAGATTAAAATGCTTGATTTTTCTTTAAATACATGTATTTATTGCTTTTGGAACAAAGATATAAATGTGCAGTAAACTCCCGATAATCTGCGAGCAGTTTTTTTTCGTTATTTCTTCATTTTTTTAAAAAAATTTAAAGTACGGTGTTTTAGCACAAAAAAGCAAAAAAAGTTGGCATTTTTTTTTTTGGGTGAAAAATAAGCCTACATACTTGAAAGTACATAAAACTATCGAATATTAAATCATAATTGCACTAATTAAAAATTCTTCCTTAGCATTTTTGCGTTGATTTGTGTCCCTTTTCGGATAATTCGCTATTGTCGTGCCAGTCATTAGGGCGGATAATCGAAAGTTTACTGTAGTATTGTAGGAAAACAAACTGAGATTAGAGTAAAAATAAATCTTCATAATAATCACCGAAACAGATGTACAGTACAGTACTTCCAAAAAAGCGAGTTCATATTATGCTCTAGAAATTACCGCAATTCAGCTTTAAAATTCATTTAAAAAACAATACCGGTAACTTTAAAAAAAATTCTTCGACATTAATATTTATTATAAAGTGCTTTTTCTCCGTAATGTTATTGATAATAAACGATAACAGCAATCGCATCGTTGAAAACAAATAAATATGTGGGTTAATGTGAAGCTCC
Organism: Polydesmus angustus; assembly: GCA_034698085.1. Classification (NCBI taxonomy): domain Eukaryota; kingdom Metazoa; phylum Arthropoda; class Diplopoda; order Polydesmida; family Polydesmidae; genus Polydesmus; species Polydesmus angustus. The sequence continues at coordinate 1,012 of JAQGAY010001065.1, read as the reverse complement.
TTTTAAATTCCAATTATCGTTCAATTTATATACTGTACCGGTATTTTAAAAAAACCGTATTTGATAAAAAACTAAGATCAATAATATTACTGTACTTGTTTTTTTCCCTCTCGCCATGTTAAAAAAAATTAAATCGTTATTCAATTTCGAATAAAAAAAAAAATAAAATAGTATAATACATGTACTGTATTTACTTATTTTAAAAGTAAACACAACTCGTTGAGCGCGATTTCACCAGAATAAAATTATTATATCTAAGTTTTAACCTTTCGATAACATGTTTATAAAATGAACGTGTAAGTTGTTTTTTTTTAGAGTAAGAAAATCTTTCAAGGTGGTCGTGTTTACATATTCGAAAGCAAAAAAAAAAAAAAAATGTGCGCATAATAAACGCACACAAAGTTACTAAATCAACAAAAATTAACATATTTGTTTACCATTTTCTTTCGTCTTATCTCCCTTTAAAAGCGCTTTAAAAAATGTACTAGATTAAACGCGTTACGCATAATATTATGACGCTTTAAGAGATTTATAAACTATGTTAGTTTATTTTATATATAAAAAAAAAAGATTTAACAATTTGAATATTTCTTTTACAGATTTTTCACGATTTTTGGATAGACCATCTGACGCAGTTTAAAATATCTGACTGGATGAAAACAGAAACACCGTACTTCCGAAATTAAAAATTTACGCTATTTAGAGTCCTTCTTTTAAAATCAATTCCAGACATAATAAATACAGGAAAAATATACAGTAAAATTCTCCGGTAGAACGGAAATCCCAATTCAGCGACGGTTACGGCTACAACTTTAATCAATTCCAAATTTATCGCTATTTTAGATCTCCAGTTAAATCAATTCCAGACGTAACAAATACACCTACAATCTCGACACTCCCGTTATGACGGGGCTTTAATTCGAATCAATTCTCACATCTTATTATATAAAAATCTAAGATGAAGCTTTATGCCCAGACACACTGTGCGAGTAAAAGGGGCGAGTGACAGACT
>JAQGAY010001064.1:0-17000 GCA_034698085.1 Polydesmus angustus | reverse complement strand
TTTTTCCTGGATAAAAAATTTTTCCTGGATAAAAAATTTTTCCTAGATAAAAAATTTTTCCTGGATAAAAAATTTTTATTAGGTAAAAAATTTTTCCTGAATAAAAAATTTTTCCTTTATACAAAATTTTTCCTGGGTAAAAAATTTTTCCTAGATAAAAAATTTTTCCTAGAAAAAAAATTTTTTCTGAGTAAAAAATTTTTCCTAAATAAAAAATTTTTCCTGAATAAAAAATTTATCTCGGATAAAAAAATTTTCCTGGATAAAACATTTTCCTGGATAAAAACTTTTTCCTGGATAATAAATTTTTCTTGGTCAAAAAATTTTTCCTGGATAAAAAATTTTTCCTGGATAAAAAATTTTTCCTGAATAAAAAATTTATCTCAGATTAAAAATTTTCTTGGATAAAAAATTTTTCCTGAATAAAAAATTTATCTCAGATTAAAAATTTTCTTGGATAAAAAATTTTTCCTGGTTAAAAACTTTTCTCAAATAAAAAAATTTTCCTGGATAAAAAATTAATCTCGGATAAAAAAATTTTCTCGGATAAAAAATTTATCTCGGATAAAAAATTTATCTCTGATAAAAAATTTATCTCGGTTAAAAAATTTATCTTGGATAAAAAAATTTTCCTGGATAAAAAAATTTTCCTGGATAAAAAATTTTTCTTGGGTAAAAAATTTTTCCTGAATAAAAAATTTATCTCGGATAAAAAAATTTTCTTAAATAAAAAATTTTTCCTGAATAAAAAATTTATCTCGGATAAAAACATTTTCCTGGATAAAAACTTTTTCCTGGATAATAAATTTTTCTTGGTCAAAAAATTTTTTCTGGATAAAAAATTTTTCCTGGATAAAAAATTTTTCTTGGATAAAAAATTTCTCAGATTAAAAATTTTCTTGGATAAAAAATTTTTCCTGGTTAAAAACTTTTCTCAAATAAAAAAATTTTCCTGGATAAAAAATTTATCTCGGATAAAAAAAATTTTCCGGATAAAAAATTTATCTCGGATAAAAAATTTATCTCGGATAAAAAAAATTTTCCGGATAAAAAATTTATCTCGGATAAAAAATTTATCTTGGTTAAAAAATTTATCTTGGATAAAAAAATTTTCCTGGATAAAAAATTTTTCCTAGATAAAAAATTTTTCCTGGTTAAAAAATTTTTCTTGGATAAAAAATTTATCTCGGATAAAAAATTTTTCTGAATAAAAAATTTTTCTTGGTTAAAAAATTTGTCGCTAGGGTGTTCTCGGAACACCCGCGAAAAAAAATGAAAAGTCAGTCAAATTTTAACGAAAATACGTTATTTTTTAAAATTTACATTGATCGACATATCAAATTTAATTTTAAAAAAGACAATTTCTGGAATATGACCTCCCTAACTGAGTCGGCACGTGTTAACATGCTCAACGTAATTTCCATTGACCCTATGGCAGATGTCGGCAATGACAATTTCAGTTTTCAGTTAGGGAGGTTATATTCTAGAAATTGTTTTTTATTATAAAATTATTTTGAGGTGTCGATGAATGTAAATTTAAAAAAAAATAACGCATTTTCGTTAAAATTTGACTAATTTATTCATTTTTGAAAATTGGCTAAGTTGCGCGAACACCCTATATTATTGTTTTTATAAGACTTTTATTGACGTTAATAAACACAACTTCAGATTTTTTTAAACCTACAGGCTACATGTTTACTAATACTGTATTTCTGAGTAGAAAATTACAGTACGGTAACGTCGATTTTTAAATGGTTATTTATGGGAACTTGTGTTCATTCTGCGTCTTGTTTATTGGGCGCCCTGCGAAGTCTGAATGTATTAGAAACTGATAATTAAAATTAGATTATTTCCCTTAAAAAGAAAAATAATATGTTTTAATATTTTAATAATTAATTGCCCTATTTACAAAACAAATTGAAGCGATTTAAATATAAAAATGGTTTTCTAATAAATTAGTTTTAATTGGCAGTGTGTTGACAGAGCGTAAAGAAGCCGCCTGACCTTTTCAGCACTTGCTGCGCATAAATTTCTAATAATTAAAGTAATTTCGCCGCTCACTTTCTACGCTGTTTTTCGGGTGAATTTACCTGGATCGCTGAATGTTGTGCGTGTCTGTGAGATTGCCGCGGCCTGCTTTTCCTTGACCATTTACAATTTGGTGTAAGTGCAGGTACTTTTTGGGCGGAGGGGGCGGGGGTGAAGGCGGTGGCGGAGGAGGGGGTGATGTGGTCGGCGGAAGAGGAGCCGGCGGTTTACCCGTGGGAGCCACATCGGATTTTCTCCCGTAATTCTGCTCCAAACTATCAGCTTCTAAACGAGACATCTGCGCTCGATTTACCGAATCTATTAAACAAAAACATTACAATGATTTCTTTTTTTTTTTTTTTTTTAATTTAAATAAACAACTCGAATTAATATTTCACGGAGTATTACTTGGCAAACTATCAATAACATTACTAGAATTTTTTCCCCAATTCTTCATCATTGACGTTAATAACATAAGGAGCAGCGGCGAAGAAATTTGATAGGTACATCACCGTCAAACATCATAATGGTGATCAACGAAAAATGAATTCAATCTAAAAAAAATAATATTAAATTAAATTATAATTTATTATTAAAAAAAATTCATTTTCGAAATTGAAGTGGTTTTCATTGCATAAAACGATTGTATAATTGAGCGAGGAAAAACGATTATGTTTAAACATAGTTGATGGCCGCTATTGAGATTTAACTAAGTGAACGAAACACGCAAATAAATTTGTTTTATGTGCGGTTCAATTGCTTGCTACTGGTCAATGTTTACCATAACAGTAAGATAAGTTTCCCTCATCCGTGTTATGTTCTAGTGCATTGCGTAATGATCATTTAGATAGCGGAAGCATAAGAAACTAAGTACTACTGGTATTGAAAGCCAAAACTGGAAAAACTAGTCGAAAAATGAAAAAAAACAAAACAACAACAACGTAAAAATAAACATGGGTAGGCGATAGGATAATGTTGATTTACATGGGTATGACAAAATTTGCATATTATGTTAATAACATCTTACGAATACATCGTAAAATTATTTGCCGGTTAACCTGCCTAATAGTTTGTAAGTTTATTACTTTGATTTGTGTAATTTTTAAGTGGATTTTTAAAATTTGATCTAATTTTAATTTTATAAAAGTTAAAAGAATATTTTTTTTATTATACAGTATTAATAATAAATGCAAAAAAAAAAAAAAAAAAAGATATATCTTTTTGGAGAGTAAAAAAAATCATTTGAAAGGTTGGAAAATAATTATTTTGATAATAATTAATAATATTATCTAGAAAGGTAAATGAATAAGAAAACTTTTAATAAAATTTTGCCAAAACGTAGATAAAAAGTTAATTAAATATTAATTAATACATACTTAACATAAATTGCGTAAATGTTTTTCAAACTAATTCAAACAAGAATAATTTTTTTAAAAAAAATGAGAAAATAAAAATTTAATTTAAAAATGATCCAAATTTGATTTATAGCTTGACGCGATGGTTAACCTCACAAATATTATAAGTACGAAATTTGATTAAACCGAGTTAAGTATGGGAAGGGAATGTATTCTTTGGTAGATGATACAAGTTCTCTAACTGATTTTTTTGCTAGATTAATGTGGATAGCATTTCCCAGATATGAGAAACAGCACTTATGAGGTTGGAAATTGTTGTTATAATATTAATAATAATATGAAACTTTTAAAATTTGAACTTTAATAGAATATTTAGGGTAAGCTTCATAAATCAGGAACAAAGTCACTAATTGACCGATTTCTAATAAAATAAACTCTAAACTAGAAATCTTTACTCGATTTAATATAATATTATGAATGAGTGAAATGGTTACTAGGTTATCAATAAACCAATTGTATTCATAAAAATAAATGGTAAATTTTGTTATTTTTGTTGGTCTAAAAAACATCAAATTTAGTAGAATTTTTTTCCGTCCTACACATTAACAAGCGCTATCAATTAAAAAAGAATTATTTTTTTTGTTGTTAAAATGTTTATCATGCTCAGTAGACAGTAAAAATCGTTCTATTCAAAATCCCTCTTAATGAACTCTGTTGGCGATGGGTTGTTCGAGCGAGTGCGTTCGCTTAATTGACAATAGAGAAAGCGAGCGCTGAAGCCAAACATTTAAGCCACGATCACACGAACATATTTTCCATTCGTCGAATTTATTCAATCGTTTCGTGTGTTAACGGGGATGGAAAAAAAATATAGTTATTAGTTGCGACTATCATAATAAAGCAATTTGTAAAATAGCGAACACGCGACTTTTAATGGTCAAGTGCGAGTCACTTTTTTATTAGACAAATTACTCAAGGTTGAAATTTCGAAGGTGTTTTACGTTTCTGATATCCGAGTGCATTCTATTTTTTTACAAAAAGAGAGGAGGTAAAATAATACGGTATAATAAAAAAAAAGAGTTGTTTCCGGTCGGTTGAACGCGGCTTTTTATTTTATTTATTATTCGAGCGTTCGTCAGGTAAATATACACTCAGACATTTTCACACTTTTTTTTTATTTGCCATCATTTCGGTAACTGATATAATAGTCGAGAGCGAAATCTTTTTTTTTTATATTTATCTTAATACCTTTAAGATTGTTGAAGGTGACAATTTCATTGGGGGAACCGGAAGAAACTTTCGGTTACAAGATCACACTTGATTATAGTAATTGAATTTAAAGATAATTCAAATGCCGTACGGCAATTGGATTTGCTGTTAGAAACGCATATCGCTATTATAAAACGTAGTGGAAAATTAAGTGATAATAATTTAATTATCCGTGGCTGATTATTACATAAATAAATTGTTAATTGATCATTTATTTGAATGCTTGAATGTTTAAGGAAATGTTATAAAAGAAGAGAAACGTATCAAATTTAATGCGTTATAATTCATTAAATAATTTATAGACCAAAACGAATTTTATTTACAATATTATAAAAACTTTTAGGAAATCAAAATACAGACATTTAGCATAATAACTTTGTATAAAATGTTTCTTAAATTACAAGCAAAGTATTTTTTATGCCATAAAATTTGCTTAACAATAAATTAGGTTGTTAATCAGAATATGCATAATTAAAAAAATTAAGCGTTTTTAATGAAGTGAGAAGTGTATAATATTAATTTGTTTAATGATAATTTAGAGATTTAAAACTGTTAATTACTGGTGTCATTTTGTTATTTTATTTCGTTTATAATAACGGTATTAATTTTTTTAAATTTATTTTGATTTTGATTTTTTTTTTTTGATATTGAAAGTTACTGTTTACTATCATTAGCATTGCGAATAAATTAAGAACGTCCACTTACAAAAAATAACGTGTGTCCTTAAAACTACGAAGTTTTTAAAAAGCGAATAAAGAAGTCAAATTTTAATGAAAATGAATTAATTTTTTAATATTTACATACAACAACACTTCCGATGAAATGATAAAAAACAATTTTTAGAATGTGACCTCAACAACTGAGTCGGCACGCGGAAACGTGCTCAGGCGCTCACTTTGACGGCTAAAGCTTTTTGTGGACTTCCAGCCTACACCTGCCGACTGCATATCGGTACGTGCCAGCAGCTACTATAGGATTAATGCAGATTTCTTCAAATTTTCTTGAGCGCATTATTACGTGCCGACTCAGTTGTAGAGGTCACATTCTAAAAATTATTTTTTTTATTATTAAATCGGAGGTGTTGTTGTATGTAAATATTAAAAAATTAATTTATTTTTATTAAAGTTTGACTTGTTTATTCGCTTTTTAAAAGCTTCGTAGTTTTAAGGACACACGTTATATTTAAATTATATTTTTCTAAGTTTTCTTATCAAGTTACTAATGTAATATATAGCCGAAGAATTATTTTTTTTAATGATTGTTTAACGAGTATGCAGGTTATTTAAAGAAAAAGATTGTTTTTTTAAAGTGCAATACTGTACGAATGCTATAATATGATGGCGGTAAATAGTAATTTCCTTTTTATACTAGCTGTCATTTGAGTTATTCAATTTATTTTTTATTCACAATGCACTTTTCACGTGTTAAGGATTCAATTTATTGTATAATATTGGTAATAGCAACTTTTTTTTATTGCGAATTTCTATGGCTTCTTTCATCTCGAATTTGACCTGTAAAGGCGTCAATATCGGCGTCAATATTGTTCTGCTTTGTATTTTGAGGTCAAATCGATCTTTAAACACGGTAGTATACAGTACGTGAAGAAAAAAAAACCAAAATCATAGGTTTGAAGAAGAAAAATAAGGCCAAACAAACGTTTGATTTGGCGTTCAACTATCGGAATGTGCGGCGAAATAATTATTATCGTATAGACCGCTTCTCATTTAGCGCACAAAGTTAATGCTTTACACGTGCATAAACAAAGCAAAAAAAAGTTTAAAAAAAACTTAGTAATCGTTTGTTTGTTTTTCCTATTTTCTACAAAAATTTATTCGAATTTGTTTTCTTTCTTAAATCCGAGCTGTTGAAATTGGTAATGTTAGCAAATTATATACTGTTAGTCTCGTATTTCAATGTTTATTTTCTTTAACTGTAACCGTATGACCTTTACACATTTTCGGGGGGATTTGCCAAATAACAATTTCCTAAACTAATTTTAAAAGAAATAAAAGAATAAGTTAAAATTGTACCTTTCGCGAAAAAATAACTTATTGCTAGGTTATAGTTTAAAAATTTTCAATGCCTCGATAATTTTGAATGGCACGTCTATGAAATAACACAGGAAACGAGGTAATTTTGAATTAAGATTTCGACGATCAATTATTATTATTTCAAAATATATAGGAAATTTTTTGTAACTTTTGCCCGTAATAATTTGATTCCAAAATAAATTATTTCTGAAGTGTGTGTTTTTTTTGCACGTTTAGTATCTTAATGCACGTGTATTTTGATGTGGTCGGTCGTAAAACATGTTGACGAAAGGTACCATCATTTTGATTGAAAAGAAAAAGTTGACTTACGATAGCCAAGAATTTTTATTGCTGCTGTAAAACATTTCTCAATTAAAAGACCGATTGAAAAAAGAAAGAAAAAAATCAAGACATTTTGTTTATAGTTAATGCAAATTTAACGCTTTAACCACAATAATATATTTTATTACTTGAGCTTACCCAAACATTTAAAACAAAAAATTTGAAACCGCGAGATGGTAGCTACCGGTAATAATACAATGACAATATAAATAACAAAACATTATATTTCAGTTATTTAAAAGCTTTAAAATTAAAGGATTTTTTTTAAAGCTATTATTTTTAGAAGGTCATGCTTTAATGCTTATTATGATAGCAAAGGGAGAAAAAACAATCCACGTAACACAATTAATTCGACGAATATTCGTTTATAATATGAAATATACAACGAAGTTTTGAATTCGTTACGATGGAAGTTTATAGTTATGTGTTTGAGTACATGTTTTAGTTTAGAATAAAAAATATTGCTATTTTCACTCCAAAAATATTAATTTTTTTCTGAATAATTGCATTGAAAAAATATGAAAAGATTGATTTTAAAGTTATCAGTTTGCTTTATCGAATTTTAAATGAAATATATACATGTACTGTAGACAAAACTAGTCACGCTTTTCCTGACAATTATTATGGAAGTATTTTAATGTCTACATGTATTTTAAATTAAAAGCCGTAAAAATTTAAATTTAGTTTAAACGATAATAAGAATTAAATTGTATACCTGGTATTAAAAAAAATTGTTTTAACGAAATTTCACACATCATTAAATACAACAATTTTGTATAAATAACAACAAATAATTAATGTTTTAAATCCAAGGCGTGGCATTTTGTTTTTTAAAAAAACTGAATATGTTATGTTTTATTAGACTAGAATCATTAATAATTTTTAAAGAATAATAAATAATTTATATTAAAAAATAACAACTTGTGTATTACATAAAATCAAACGGTATTATTTAAAAAGTATTTAAAATAGTCTACTACATGTACAGCGAGCATCATTAAAATAATGATATCAATTTTTGCAATATGTAATTATCAATTTAAAATTACTGTATATCAGATAATAGTATTTAGCATTTTTTTAAAATTAATTTTAGTATTTATTTAGATACGGTAATAAAACTTATTCTTAATTTCAATATTTATAAGCGGCTATTATCGAGTACAGTTAAATCATTTGCATATAATTAGGAAAAGTAAACCGATTATAATAATTCCACGCTTAAATTATGTAAAAAGTTGAATATGGAATAATTAACTAGAACAAACCTATTAATAATATCTCGTTTCTGAATATATTAAAATAAAATTATGTAAAATTGGACTTACTATTTTTAACAAAGTTCCATTGACAGAGTTAATCCAATAAGAAATTTTCAAAATGGCATATTTTTTTTTATCTTTCTCAAAAACAATTTTGCAGTTTTATGAAACAACTTCCGATAATTTCAAATAATTCGAAGCAATAACATTTTTGGGAACCGATTTCAAACTGGGATGTGAGATAAGCCGAAAGTATGTGTTGTTTCGGAGACTAGTCGACAGCTAATTGCCGCTCGCAATATTTTCAAAAGTTAAAAAAATGTTGGGTAAATGTTCTAGGGAGCTGTTGAAATATTATTAACAGTTTCTTTTTTGAGCTACAAGTGGAAATTTTTGATTGTTTAATAGAGGAAGATGTTCTTTCTCCCCCATCTCTTTTCCACTCCCCTTTTCTAGAGTAACCTCCTGCTTTCTACCATCATCTTCCTCAATTCCAGTGGACCATAAAAAAAAAAAACATTTTATTGTATTTGTTGTGTCCCTAGCGTTGCCTTTCATTCTCATGACGTTTTCATTTCTCCCCCTTTTAACGCAACGAAACACCTTCGACGCATGCGCTCTTTCGCCCAATTAAATTATGTATTCGAAAAACTTCTTTTTTTTTATTTTTTTATGCATTAATGTTATCAATGGTCATTAATTTTTTTTATCTTTCGAATTAACTTTCATTTTTTTAATGCAAATTCTGAAGATTATTTTATATGTTTAATTTTTTTTTTTGCGCAGAGGAGGAATTATAAACTTTTATTTGAACGTTAAGTTTAAGTTACCGGTAGTTGAGAAGTATGCAAATTAAGTGGTTATACATTTTTTGCAATCTCATCAATTTCATTTTTCTTTGCAATTTATACATTGATTTGACAAGAATAATTATTGAATGTGTTTCAGTTGTAAAAATGAATCAGGAAACAATAAATTATTTTTAACACAAAATTTTTAAATGTCTCTTAAATAAAAATCTTGTTAAAATTAATCTTAATGGTAATTTTTTTAATAAAGTTATCATTTTTGCAAATGCAACACTGTACTGATAACAGCCAGCTCTATTACCGGTATTTACTTTTTTTTTGATGAGTGACTGGAAGCATAAATGAATTTCTTGACAGTGAATTTTGTCGTTGAAAGATGCAATTGTTTTATTACGACGATATTACGTTATAGCCACCTCCAGCGTTATAAAAGGACTGGAAAGTTTTTAAAACTTCAGTAGAACTTCGATAATCCGAACAACTCGATAATCCGAACAGCCCTATTAAAGAAAAAACCCGAAAAAAATGGAAAAATCAAAAAAAATGTAAAAAAAAGAACACAAAATTTTTTTTATCTAAATCTCACAAAAAAAGCCATTTTTAGGCATAAACCTCGTTAATCCGAATTTTTCACTAATCCGAACAAGTGCGGTCCCAATTAGTTTGGATTATCGATTTTCTACTGTACCGTACTGTATTGTTGATATGATACTATTTTTTATGCAATCACATTATCAGACTAGTGTCAAAAACGCATGACGAAGGTTTAATAGTCTGCCTTTCTGACAATTACTGCTTTACTAGGTAATATCAGTTATTAATTTATTAATATTGATATTTGTTAGTTTTGGATAAGTAATTGCGAGTAAATCCGATTAGAAATTTAAATCGCATGTGCGTCGGTTAAGGGAAAAAGCGTTTCCCGCCTCATGCGTTTTGAAGTTAATATCTATGTAATGACTAATATTCAACAATATTAAAGGAACAATTTGACAATAATTATGCATCTTGTTTGGGAGTGTCAAAAAGGTAGATTGATTTGAGAGCGCTCGATGACCATGTGAACGCTCGTCAATAATATTGTTTTCACTAATTTTTTCAATTTAATCTTTACATAATAATTATTTTTTTTAATTTTATTAATCCATTCGTGCTTTCTGATTAAATAGTTATCTTAATTCTTGATAAATCTTACTTTTTAAATGATTGAAACGAAATTTAAGACCCAAGATAGCTGACAACTCGAAGCGGAGAAAAAGATAGCCTATATAATTATTAAAATCAAGTGGATTTTTGATTTGATATTTTTTGTTAACTTTTTTTAACTTGTTTCGAATATAATAAATGATCCAAGTAAATACTCCGTATAAAAAAAATGCGTTTTTTTTTGTTTGTTTTTTTTATTGTTGATCGTCTAGAGACACGTTCTATAATAATTGCACAATAATATTTATTCTTTTATTATTTTAAAAATGTTTTTCTATTAATATTGCAGCAATACTTGTACTGTATTGAAATGTATAGTGGTCGAAATAATATACGAGTTCAATTTATTTCAATCACTTATGTTAATTTATTAAAGGAATTAAATTCCGGGTGTAATCAGTTTAGATTGGAAAGCACTTATACACTGGTTTTAACAAGAAATTTTTATTAGGTTTGATTTTTTTTCTTTTTCCGTCTTTTTTTTGGTTTTTTTGTGTGACTTTCGAATGTCAAAATTTCATATGATGAAAGTTCTGGGAAATAGTTTGAGCAAAAGAAATAAAAATAAAAAATAAAAAAAATAAGAAAAGACATAAAGATAAAAAGTATAAAATGAATTTGTTGTTGGTGGTAAGTGTGAGTGGTTTGATGCAGTCAATAAAACAGATGTCAAATGATTTAAATACGATCGTCTGCATGTTCTGTCCTCCCCCTTGCAATCCTCTTTTCTCGCTATTTCATTAATTAATCTGGCCTTTCTATCGAGTCGTTGAGCTGAACCACATTGACTTTATAACTTAATCTTCAACCCTTTGTTTTTTTTCCTTTTATTTTAAGAAAGGCAATTACATCGTAACGCAAACTGGATTTCTAATTTCGTTTCTTAACCGTCGAGTAATAGACGTTACCCTTATTCGTAATTAGAAAAAAGATGGTAATTATTGCAATCAGACACAATTCCATCTGTCAATCGGACGCTCGCGCTCATTAAACGAAATATGTTTCACGCTTCTTCGTTATCTTAATAATGTTTCCAAACGTTTAAAAACAATAGGTGGTAAATAAATACATATTTCTTTATGTTGTACGTATTGTTTATTTGCCATTCTTTACAAAAATTAATAAACAATAAGCAGTTAGCACGAGACTTTTACTGTAATTATCATTGCAATTCAGCGCTTTGCTTTGGGTACCGTTGGCAGCTCATTTAGAGTTGGTTAATTCTAACCACGCTTTGGTTTTGATGTCAGCTTAAATAGATGAAATAAATGTACAGTTTTGGGCTTGCCAGGAGCGAAATTTTTACGTCAAACAAAAAAATTAGGAAGAAAAAAATAAAAAGACAAAATATGAATCAATGAAGCATATAAATAAAAAACAATTAATAAAACTTTGTATTTATTACAAAGATTCAAGTTAATGCTTTTATCTTCAAAGTAGATGCTTGGGAAGCTACTCGCCAAAGGAGACTCCTTCTCTACTCTTGGTAATAGTTCTGGAATTCTAGAAGTGAAACGATGTACATTATTTTAGTCAATTACAACTTTTGAACAGCGCCCAAATAGCGATCTTAATTGAGACAACGAAACAAAAATACTGTGTTAAGATCAGGACAGTAGCAAAGCGTTGGGCCTTTTTGAAACCCATTTTACCTCAAAAAAACATTGACTTTTAGAGTTTTGTCACTATATTGACATGACCACGAAAAAATTGATACCGATCAGCTAAACATTGTTCCATTTCTATGATCCCGGAACTGTTACTAAGAGTAGTGGAGGGTGTCTCTTTTGAATGAGTTTCTTGGCATTTACTTTGTAGGGATTAGCATTGATTTGAATTTTTATAATAAACATAAAGTTTTATTAAAGCAGTTGCATTTCTTTTCTGCGTTGCATTTTTTGCGAAACAGTAAAATATTAATTTTAAATTATATAAGCTATTTTAATTATTGATGTTAAATAACAAAATTCAAAATGCAGTATTTTGTGCAATACAAGCAGATTCGACTTTGAATTTTTAAAACGGCAATTATTTTTTTTAATGTTGTTTCGCTTTCGGAAATTCGGTTTCCTAGACTTTTGTAATGACGACCACTTAAGCGAAACATCATTAATTATTATTAAGAAAATGCATAATTAATGGAGAGGTGGAACTTGCATCGATGATACAGTGCAAGTGTTAATTTAGTACATTTCTACTTGTACTAGTTATTGTTTATAGGCAACGCTTACAGGTATACTATTTTCCGGTAGTAATTTTCTACACTTACTATAGTGTAAGAATTAGTGTACTAAAACTAACACATTTACTGTAACATCGATAAATCTTTTATGTTAAGTCGACGTTTTGATAATATTATTTTACACATGATTTAAGCATTTTTGATTAATTGACGAAAAAAATAAAAAAAATTTATTTTTAAATAAAAAAGTAAAAGTTTATTTTTCTCGTTCTGTTTTAACTTAAGGTGGCTGAATCATTTCTTTATTATTTTTTCCAAAAAAAAAAGTTTTAGATTTTTATCTTGTTTAGTTTAGGCGTAAAGTTGGCATAACTATCGTAATTTCCGACGATTAATATTTTGCCGCTCTATCGGCTTTCACTTCGGAGGAGTTTCCGTAAGTTGATAACAATAGGTTTCAACCTTCAATCACTCTTCTTCATATTTTATTATTAGCTATCAAATAAAACGAACAAAAAATTACTTTATATTTACATAAAGCCATAAACAATATTCATATTTATACATAAATTAAGGCGGGAATTTCATGCAGGTATAAAAACAAATAGCTAATTAGAATACTGTATAAATAATTTTTTTTATAGTTTTTAGCATAAAGATAGATTGAAGCTGCGCACTTTCCTTGAAAGTTTTCTTCAAATTGTTACGGTCACCGAAGATAATAAGTTAATTGTAATTTAAGTACTGTTGTGATTAAATGCAGTCAATTACCTTAAAATAAGGTAAAGCCATTACAGATAATCAAAATTAATAACTGTACACAATTATAATGTAGGTTAAAAGGTAATATTCACTAACTAAATAAGTGTGTTTGAATTAACTGTATATTGTGTTTGGATCGTAACGATTCGCAATAAAATTAATTAAATTATGGATGGAAACACGCATGGAAAGCTGTTTCTACAAAGGCCCCGTTTTAAAATGAAATGTTGTTAGTATTATTAGCATTGTGTGCTAAGTTATTCTGATGCTAATAGTCAGCATCAATTGTATTACAACATTTTAATAAGTTTTTTGAGTACCAATAGCTGAAAAACGAAATTTAGTTTTTAAAATAAAGAAGATAGCAGAAATCTCTCTAGCTGAAAAAAAGACATTATTAATGAAAGGTTTATTTAATATTTAAGTTTTCAAATGAAATTTGATTGCATTTTATTTTATATTAAGCACTATTTGGAATGAAATATATTGTATATAATTGGATATTTGGTCCCTCTTAGGGTTCTACGTCGCCCCGACCGATTGTAAATTACTTTTTTGACATATTGTATTGTGTGTTACAAATGTGCAATCGGTGGAAATAAAAATCAATCAATCAATCAATAACTTTAATTAAATCTAAATGGAAAAAAGTTAAATGCAAAAGTTTATAATTATTTAATCTACTTAATGTACAGTTATTAGCAATTTTTAACATTTGCAGTCTAGTAATAAATTGAAAAGAGAAAATAGAATAGGGTGTAAGTTTTTGACGAAAATGAATTTATACATCTGTATTTGCTAGTTTAACGCTTTTCTTAATATAACTCAGTAAAAACATTTTTTGCCATAAATGAACTATTCTGCAAAACTTGATATTTACGAAATGTAAAATTGAAGAGATTTAAATCAGAAATTGAAAGAATGAATGCTCATTGAAGTCTTGAACATTACTGTTTCAAATCATTTGAAGGCGATTTATGCGTCAAGCTAAAGCAATAGTCACTTCCAATTTTTTTTTTGTTGATTCTTATTGGTTTCAGCACTTACAATCTTTAAAGGAAAAAGAAATTAATTTTTAAATTTAAAAAAATATGGCATTTTTAGTCTTTTATATTTCCACTCTTTGTTTTCCCAATATTCGTTTAATGACTATGAGGATCGGGTGTTGTTTTTGAAATTGTTTATTGAACTCGACTCAACGATTTTTATAGTCTTTAAACGAACATTCAAAATAATACAGCAGTGAAATTAAAAAAAACCTATCTACAGTACTGTATAAAGCTTCGAACTTTTGTCCTAAACCAGATCTTAAACAAAGATAGAGTAAGGTAAACCAACTGCTGGCGGTATCATTCCGTTCTCTCAATTTTACTTTGTTTTTGTTTGAATTTAATTTTAAATAAAATCTTTTAAACAATACACGCTTGAAAAAGTACCGATTCATTACTTATCAATTTAATTCATTTGATTTTTTTTAGCAATTCTTGATGTGAAACGATGGAATGTTATTCATAAATTCCGCGCGAAAGTTAATCTTTAAAAGCGAAAGCTCATACAAATCACTGCACATTTTCTTGTTTGAGCAATCATCACTAAATTTGTGAACCATAATCGATAAACATTTTGAAAAGCTCGCTCATCTCCTTTCAGCATCTCCAATAGAGATGAAATGAGTGGGTGGTGGAATCAAAAGCGCATTTTGTCGGTGATTTTCAAAGTGCAATGACCTGCTCATTGAATATGCATCTACCTTTTAATTCTTTTATTAAAAAAAAAAACACCTTCAATAGATTTTTAATTTTGTCGCAAATAAAAATTTCTACATGTACTCGAAGAGAGCGTTTTTTTTATCACATTTGACGCGCACAAATAAGATTTTTTTTTTTTTTCTTAAATTTCATTTCATTGCATTCGGAGGTCGAGGATGAAGAGTCGAATAAAGAATTACATTTCAAGTGTACCGGTACAAATAAGAAAGCCCGTGTGTATTCGCAGGTGTAATTTGTGGCTCAGTTGAGTGATGACGCTTTTATTTCGCTATTACCAAGCTCTATCACAGTATGGCTCTACCTGTTCTGTTCAGTTGATGTTTACACCTTTCTCTTTCCGAGCCATTCAACTTCGCTCAACCTCTCTCGCTTAATGCCACATTTTAAAAAGCTATTTATTGTTGATTTGCGCTCACTCAGCTCGAACCGCCAACAAATTCTTCCATATTATTATTTTTTTTCCTTAGCCGTCACTCTACCCACCTATTTCTCACCAGTCACCACCCGCATTGATTTCGACATCAACCGGTTGTTTGGTGTTGTCGCCGAGCGCGAGCTTTCGATAATGCTTTCGACATCTTGTTACTTAATGTTTACAGATGCACTATTTTTGTCGATTTTGTTCCTCATTCTTTAACACTCTGACACGTAATTAGTGCAAAACTGGCAGTTTTTTTTTTAATTTTGTTTGTAAAAGCGGACCGTATTTTTTTTTATTTTGAGGATCATCTGTTGATTTAAGCGTACGCTTTGTCTTATTGGCATGTTAAAGTTAAATAAAGCGATAATAATAATTTATTATTATTATTTTAGATTTTTTGTTGGACATAAGTTTATGTATCTGCCAATTATCGGGTTGGTATCATAAATTTATATTGTTACGGGGCTTTAACTTTAATTTTCTGCTTATTTTATATTTTATTATCGCAGTCAATGAAAAACTTTTGAGGGAATTAATTTTTTTTTTTGCCGTGCATTTTATTTTAGTTGAGGTTTGTTTTGTTAATATAATTAATGAAAAAAATTGAGTTAACAGATGTCTAGCTAAATTTATTTTTATAATAATTTTTTTATTACCGGTATCAAAAAAAGTTGCAAAAAACAAGTAAAAACGCTATTCGACTGACAATAAAATTGAATATAGAACTTATTAAATTATTAGACCGCTTCTCGTACAACTTTTAACCTAAAAAAACATACAAAAAATAAGAACAAATGTAAAAAAAATATACAGTGCAGTAATTTAGTACGGTAATGAATTATTTTTTTTTTTTTGAGAGATACGAGATACTCGTATAATAAATTTTAAAATTTTATTTTCCAATTTAAAAATTTACTACAATGCATGAAAAAGAATTTTATAATACTGCAATTATAAAGTTTTATGTTGCGTGCCTCTTCATTTTAAGAAATTTTAGAATAAGATGTTGTAATTACTGTACTTTGCAAAACTAATCAAATTACAAACGTATTAAGACATTTTTTTAAACTAGAAAATAAAACCAAATATTTTCAAAGTGTTTTTTGAGAAAATACTTTGAATGGGTTCTCCACTAAATGAGACAAAAATGACAGTCGGTTTTTAGAATTCCAGTAATAATTATTGTAGAGGTCATAATTTTGTTCAAATGTATGGATGGAGTTGGGTCATTTTTATAATATGTATTTAAGACAGTTAAAAGTTAGGATAGATATGGGTAAGAAATATTTTGTTTCTGTTAGTTTTAGATAAGTTAGCGCGATTAAACTGTTTTTTGAACATTTATAATTTTGTAATATTTATTTTAATTTTTACTTTGTTATTTTATTTGTCCATTTTTGTGAGTACCTTGCACATTGTTGTCACCGCAACCAAACAAAATTGCGTTGCTTTTTGAGGAATACAACTAAAGTATTGTGGTTATAAATGGCGATCAATGCTTTTCTTAAATTAATATTTTAAATTTAATTTTTGAAATAAAAAAAATGTTTTTTTGCATTTTATTT
>JAQGAY010001063.1:0-17010 GCA_034698085.1 Polydesmus angustus | reverse complement strand
TACGTAGCCGGTATAAGCTTGGACGCATATTTAATGGCTTCGTCGTTCATTTTCTTTTTATAAACTTTTAAATATAATTTAAATACTGGTTTATCAAAATAAGTATACTTTATTATAGGGAAATCATGACTAGAAACACGCCACCTAGTTTCATAACACACGCCGGCGTTACGATCACGTGTCTGACATTAATGACAGTGCGCGGTTCCGCTTCCTGTAACTATGGCAACAGCTTTCACCCGTTCGTACCGTTCTCACCGTTTGTACCGGGCAATTTAAAAATAATCTTTTGGACCTACTCAGCGTTAAATGATTTTAAAAAGATAACGATCACACATTGTTTTAAAATTAACAACTTATCAGTCAGATGTCATTTACATTTGAAACCTGTCAACCGAATTCTCAAACAACCATTGATTTCCAGTAACTAAAGTAGACTATAATTATTATTATGGCAAATAGGCCTAATTAAAATAATAATTATTATACTGCACTTCATAAAACAGTATTATTATGCATAATTACTAATAAAGTATAAATTAATTCATATATCAGTACAAGCAATTCTTTAAAAAAAAATATTTGATGTGATGCTTATATTTATCAGTATTTTTTTTTTATTTAAAAAAAATATTGTAATTAAATAAAATTAAAAAATTAATTAAAAATTAAACACTAAATTTTTATCTTACCAGTAATTTGGAATTTCAGTACAAAGGTTAATTATTGGTAAAATTAAAGAATTATTTTTGAGGAACGGCCAATAAACTTAATTTCGTTTGTAATAATATTATAATACTGTATAGCATTAAACACTATTAAGCCAATATATCTTATAATAATTATTATAAAAGCTTGAATTTATAATTTAACATTAGTGATAAAACGATTCCGATTATTAACGTCACACCTCCAACTCCGACGAGTACAATAGGCGTGATAAACCCGACGGTCAAAGGAAAAAATAAATCACTCTGAATCTTATCAATCAATTCAGAAGTCAATTCGGCACTCTACAATAAATAATAATATTACTCAAATAAAATAATTTAAATATTTTTGTGGAGAAAAAACAACTAGAAAATGCAAATACTGTACTTCATTAAGCCATAAGAGCGGTAGAATAATTTGAGGAAGATCTTCGATGATGCTAATTAAAAACAATAACGCAACATAATAATTATTATGTAGGCCTATAGAGTATTTAAATCAATTTAACTCACGAAAAATTAGAAACAGGTTGAAATCGAACGTTCATTTGAACTTTTCTGGCAGCTCGTAATAAACTTCCGGAGAGCTATAAATTATAGTTTTAATTAAAAACTAAACAAAAATATTCATACGAATTAATGTATCCAATTACCGGCTCTAACTCTATGAAAGACACGTGTTCATCGTGTACCGGTTCAAGACCTTGAATAGCTCTTAAATATTGAAATTCGGCCATTAAAAAATGCGGTGACGACATAAAAATAGGAGCCCCTAAATATTCAGTGGCATAAAATACATTAAAAAGTTAAAACCATATAAATGTTGACGTGAGAAGTGTCACCTTCTTTGCAAGAAGCGAGATTTAATACCCCGGCCCCCGTGCAATAGGACATATTTGGATGACAAAAGCAATCGTTATCTGGATTCATATTGAAGTCCCCTAACATATCCAGATTAACTTCAAAACGATAACCTTTCACCGTCTTAAACTCAATTTCTCGTTTGAAAGCTAAGAAAAGTGATCTGAAATTGAAATGAAGCCCAAAAATATATTACTAGTATAAACAGATTAGTGGGTTATTCTAAATAAAATTAATTGATAGAAAACTTTTTTAAATAAACAAATTAAAAAACGTTAACAATAGCTTACCTACAGAGATCAGGTGAGAAAATAAATAAATCTTCTGATTTCGGAACATGTGTGCGAAAAAAAGAACCATCTAAAAGTCGAAATAAATTTAGCACGTTATAAAATTTTTCAAACGCAATTGTACCTGTTCCCCTCAAAGCGTTACACTTATCCCCGCTCCAGTAAGAAAGTTTGCTAAATAAATGGAATAATACGCAATTTTTAACTCGACTTTTCACAATAGTTTGTACAATCATTAACATGCCCTTACTAACTATGATGTGAAAATCTATCACACACAACTGAAATTTTATCACCAAGATCAATTAATTGAAGGTCGCCATTACAATCCCGACTACATACAGTATTGATTTTGTCATGCTTACTTCAAAATATTCTTGTTAAAAAAAAACAACGCATAATAGATATACTTGTTTAGCTAAGCTTGTTCAATTGTAAATACACGATTTCGATTCTAATAATTATTGCAGAATGATCGCTTAAATACATAAAACATTTAGTCAATGAGGTGTCAGTTTTACCTTGAATTGTTCCAACTAGAAACACTACCCAATAAATCTGGGTTCTTTTTGCCTCTTTGAACCTGGTATAAGCCATCATCAGTGTCGTTTTTCTGTTTAAAAAATGTGCATCGTATATTTTTAATAATAGAAAAAAAAAGTAATGTTGAAAACTGACTTGGTAAAATAATCCAAACATGGAACCAGGAAGAAGTTGATCTCCAGTCAACTGTTGTATAAGTTCAACAAGATTGTCTTTATATCCCTTAAATAACAACCGACCTACTGTTTGTCGAATGAAAATAGTAGCATTAGTCATTTGAATAACTGCCCCTAAAGCTGGTTTTTCAACAGGAGGAGCCATTTGGACAATTGTCTAATAATAGTTTCAAATATAATTAATTTAATCAGGGAGAAAAAAAACCCAAAGGAAAAAAAACACACCGTTAAAGGGATATTTGGAAATATTACAATGTCATCTTCACTACCGGATGACATGTCTGGAATAAAAATATATGTTTTTCTTTCTCTATATTCTACAAAATCTTCTTCGTCGTTCCATTCAATGTTTTCCTTTTTTCTTAATTGCCTAAATAAAATACAATTATGCAAATAAGAAAACTTTAAATTCTCGAGAATTGTGGCAATTGGTTACCTATAGGTATAGGGACCCAATTGTTGAACGATGGGTTTTACAGGATTTTCTTTCAAACTATTAAGAAAGTCTTCGTGATTGGTGTAATTAAAAATAAAAAATTGCATGTATATTGGGATGGGAGTTTCTTTCCAATACTGAGCAAGTTCAGAATCGGAATCCAAGACCATGTTCTAAAAAGTAATATCAAATTAATTACAGTCATTAACATATTTAAATTTTGGCAAAATGTTAAATTCTAAAGTGTTTCAACACTTTTGATCAATAATTTCGATACAGAATCATAATATGTATAACATTAAAGTTTTCATTTTTAGTTTATCAATTTTTTACTACTAAAACTAAAACAAATTCCAAAATTAATTGTCAAATACAGTATTTGTACGGTATTATAATTAAATAAAAATAACTTCTAAAGTTTTAATTTTAGCCGTGAAAAAACACCATTAACTACGACAAGAAACCTTATTTTATAAAAATTAATTTAAAATAACCCCAAAATATAAAAAAACCTTGTATTTACTTTTGTAATAATTCCATCTATGATTGACGGCACAGAATAAAACATTGCAGTTCCAAAAATGCATATTGAAGCTCCTATTGTAATACACACTAAAATTGGAAATGGTGCCAATAACGTCATTTTGCTATCTTCAAAATTATTATTTTTAAATAAAATCTTATAAATCGTTGAAAAACAAATTTAAAAACATTTTCCAAGCGAAAGCTAATAATATTATACTGTAGAAACAGTTCAAAAATATAACTGAGTAACGCGTTCGAGTGAATTGAAAAAGTTAGTGAGGATGAAGTATGAAAAAAAAAAACCGACTACCGCGAATGAACGACAGTAACGAGCGACCAGTCACCTGAAAATGGGAGAGCGAGTAGGAGGGGGTAAAGAAGTAAGGAAAAGTATCTGAAAGTAATCAAGCAAAAAAAATTTCTACGATGATCAAATAATGTCATTCAATGTTATTCAGCTTGAACTAAGTGGTGGAGTCAAAGTGGTTATTCGGAGGGCAAAGAACGACTAAAAAAAGTATTGAAGATGAGTAAGTTATGTAAAAGGTGTTTAAAAAAAGCTCGTAAAGTTTATTCGAAAATATTTACCTCTAGTAAAAATTTATTTACTTTCGATCTAGCGTAAAAATTTTTTTATAATAATAATGATAGTAAAAAAATTATGTCCTTTACAAAGACGACGACAAAGAATTCGCTAATATTTACACTCGACTACGAGTAGGCTACAAATCAAATAAACAGCTCCGACGAGCAAACAGCGGCCTTGATCTCGGTTATGATACACTTTTATGTGCGAGTGTTATTGTTTATAAGAATACTGTGTACGAATATTTTACAATTTGAACGAGCAATAATTTTTTTAACAGCTTTTTTCGACCTATTTAAATCTGACAAACATTTCATCATCCAATTGAGAAGTGAAAATGCTGTCAAAATTGCAAACATTCGCTGCGGGAGCTAACACAAATTTCAAAAATAAAGAGCATACCGGTAACTCGGCTGGATATTGGTAATTTAAATTTGACTTCTATTAAAATATTATTTTAATAAAAACGATGCGACACAAATTCCAATATGTGAAACTGTACTCAATAATTATTCTCAATTACGTGGTTTTAATATGCCTTCGTTTACCAATGTACATTCTGAGAAATCAAAAAAAAAACTTGAAATGGAATCGTAATAATTATTATTAAATAATATAGTTCTTCAAAATATCGTTGAGCATAAAATTATTATTATAATTGGCCCTGATTAATAAAAATTACCTTTTTTAATTATCCCTTAAATTAGTTACACTAATCAAGAGGCAATTGCAAGGCGTTTAACCTTTGCACGAAATCTAAAATATACATCTGAAGACGAATTTCGATTGGATTATTAGTCACGAAAAAGCCTGGAACACCAGCTTTTTCTAAAGTTACTTGTTGATCGCTAACCTAATAAAGTAAATAATTTGTATCGATTTGTATATTATTACAGCATTTCCAAAAGCGAAGTGACATACTTTCTGATCTAATTCCATAATAAGTTTCATATCCATTCTCCTAACTTCCTCTTGATGCCGTTTTTGTAAAGTCTGTCGAAATTGTAATTCAAATAATTGTTAATTTGTCCATTTAAGTTACAGTATAATAATACAATACAGTAGCTTACATGTACTGCTGTTTGTTTCGTAACTTCGTCTTGTTTTTCAGACTTCATCTTTTTAACTAATTCTTGTTGCTCTACTAAATTATTAATAATTGTATTCACATGAGGATAATCAATCAATAACATAATATTTAGAAAAACATGCAGTGAACTAACATTTTTGCGAATTAACCACTTTCAATCTTTGAGAAAACAGATTCTTTTCCGTCATCGTTTGAATTTCTTTCAGACCAATTACAATATCGTACAACGTCCCATCGAGCATCGTTTTCGCAATATCCGACAATAACTCATTAGGAAACCTTTGCTGATATTTTCTGCATTATAAATTACATTATTTAATTAACTATAATTAATACCAAAAAGATTGTTGCTTACGGCGGCAGCTCCTTCGTCATTTTTTGCAATTCTCCTAATAAAAAATAATGCCTCCGCTGGAGAATTTCCTTTTGGGAATGCATTTCATTAAATGATGCGGCATAACTTTCTTCGCCGACGTTACTATTCATCATTATTAAATTTATTTTGGTTCGATAAAACAGGTGCACCAAACACTTGCGCTTCCAATTTATTACTTGCTCGCCTTTGTAAAAATTGTAATCGAAGTTAAAAATTTTCTAACACTTCTTAATATCACTTGATATTACTGTATCTAAATTAAAATAGTCTATCGATTAGTCTAAACATTTTATTATTATTAAATAAGCCCGGCGAAGATAAAAGTTATCGATCAACAAGCGAACAGCTGGTCCAAATAGCAGACATATCATATGACGTCATTTCCCCCATGACGTAACGTGCTAAATTCAAACCGAAAGAAATTCATACCGTAAGGACATTTCATTTCAATGCAAAATTAAAAAAATGTTTAAGGAAATTTGTATCGACTTGAATAAAACAGCACCAGATATATAAAAAAATTCTATTGTTATTATTTTTTAATGAACAAAAATAAAAATTAAAGTTTGCAAAATAATTATTAAGTTAACAGTTGTACGTCATCGCGTGAATTGCATTAAAAACTAAAGCAATGGACAAGATAATATGTCCAATTATATTTATGAAACATAATTATGTATTTAAAAAAAAAAAAACAACTTGGAAAACGCAATTTACGTTTCATCTAGGCGCACATGAAACTCCGATGCACTTAAATGGGTTTGCATAAAACGCGTTTAAACTAAAAACAAAACCAAAAAAAACCACCTCAAAACCCTTGCGGTACATGTCTCTGCATCAAAGAATTCTTTTCAAACAGGCACGGTCTAGAGTCAATATTTATCAAAGCTATATTATTACTGTTGGTTGGATGGGGGGATTTGATCACCACAAAAATAATCGCTAAGTTGTCGAATTCCTAGATTTAGCGTTTGGTCTACTCATCCATTTTTTCACTGACGTGATTGCAGTTTCTTCGGGGAAAAACCTTTGTAAATGCTCTACAAAAGTCAATTGTGGAATATAATTTGTAAGTGTAGGTAAACTAGCATTTTTTAAATAATTAAAGATTGAAGTAACTACTTTCTCCCTGAAAAAAAAAATTTGATGAATAATAAATTCAAAAAGCCATAATCATAATAAATACCATTGGGAACGGATTTTACTATCTTGATTAGCATCTTCTCTGTAAATCTCTTCAGCTCTACAAATCATATCACAGACAAAAGCAATCCCAAACTGCGCAAAAGTAATACTTAGTACTATAAAATAGTTTTTTTTTTTTAAAATTACCTTATGCTCAAGAGCAAGTTGACATTGGCTTTTATTAGAAAGATCTTCCTTTTCTTCGCAAAATTTTTCTCCAAAATTATACAAAATATCTAATCCTGATGAAGATATTAAATGCACAAAGTGAGCGTAAATAATGGGACCAATTTGATCGGAAATGTCCCGTTTCAGTACAGTTGATAGATTTGAAAGAATAATTGTCATTAAATCTGTTAATTGCTCCTAAAATAAAAATCAAAATTAAAAACAATTTTAACTATACTTCCTCTCGTTCAATAAATACCTTTGAGAATAATATTATACTTCGATTTAATAAATTTCTTCCTTTTCGTATGGATATCATTTGCAAAAGAAATTGGCCACCGTTTTGGATAAAAGCAAGATATAACTTATTTATTTCTTCCTTTTTGAGGTCGTACAATGGTAATCGTGCTTCTTCAGGTAAAACAACCACTCGCTTATCAATGTCATCGGCTTGCAAAACCAAGCAATACAGCTAAAACATTATACATTTTTTTAAGTAATCGTACACTAAGAAACGAGCTGAGCTATAAAACCTTTTCAATATCTAAGAGTAGCTGCCTTAATCTTTTTGTTTCTCTATTTGCCAATTTTGGAGCTTCAGCTTCTGAATCGTCATTGTGAGCGCTTCGAACTTCGATCATTTTTCGAGGGCAGGTTACACTACCAGCTTGAAGTTTACCCAATGATCCTTCATACTGAACTAGAATTTTTATATTAAATAATAACTAAATTGTTTATAAATTGAAATCTCAAGTTTAAATACCAGGTTTATACGTCCTAGTTTCAACTACTTTTGAGCGTTCAGGAATTACCAACGTTGGTTCTTTTTGCTTTGTTTCTTTGACCCTTTTCTTCAACATAAAATTCTGTAATAGTTAAACTAAGTTTAGAAACAGTACATGTATCAAGTGACAGGTATGTTAGAAAAACCTGCCGTATAATAAAAATCATCTATATAAGGATTATCCGACTGTAGTTGAATCATTTGAATCTGAATTAACCACTCTTTCTCTCTTTTACTCATAAGGTTAGCATATTCATCTATTTCCACATTTGAATTTGATTGATTCATGTAAGAATGAGACTTCCAACCATTTGTATAATTATCAAAACCCCTTAAACCGCATCCGTTATTTTGTAAATTCTATAATTGATAAATTATTAAAATAACGAGCAAATAGATTTCTCCTAAGGTCTCACTTTATGTAAACCCGAATGCTGCAAATAATTTGATAGCGCTTCTCGTTTATCTTGAAATCCTAAAAATTGAGGTATTTGATGATTATAAGGAGGTCGATATGGTACTTGACCAACCAATAATGGATGTCCGGCTGGGTATTGTCCTAAACCAAAAAATATAATTATTTAATATTATAACTAACTTATTAAAATAAAAAAAATTACCTATATAAGTGGGACGAAAAGCTGTTGGATGTGTTAATTGTGGGGGTATAATGATATTACCTGTCGGTCTTATTAAGTGAACAGGAGCAAGAGGTGAAGGCTTAGTATTGCAATTAATAAGCGACGTAGGAGACATTGACTGCGGTAATCGAGCTGGAACATGAGAAAGTCCTAGAAATATCAAACCAGATAAATGTAAACCAATATTAAATTTTTTTTCCAAAAAAATTACCATGTGGAGTGCTGGTTAAATGCATAGGCATAGGCGAAAACGGGGATGACATTTCCTACAACAAATTTTAATAAATGATAAAAATTTTTACTATAAAATAAATACAAACTTAAAATGCACACATTGTTTCTAGGAATTGTAGCCCTGTTGCTAAATCCAGGTGGAGGACCAATTGGTTTCTTTGGTTTCGATTTTAAGTCTGTCGTTGCCATGTTTAAATTATTTTCCAAATCTCCAACTGTTAAAACTCTGGCTTTTAATGGAATTTCCCTATTATTATTTCTTTGAACACTTTGAGAGTGCAAAAGATCATTCTCAATTTCCTCAAGCGTTTTCGCGTTTGGCAACATTTTAGAAGCCGATGTAAATTGTTTTTCCTGTTTTCGTTCATCATTGCTTGCAGTAATTATACAAGGATCCTATCAAGAAATATACATGGATTAAAATCGCAACAGCAAAAATGTTTCACGTAAATTATTATCACCCTTAATTGTAAGTCTAGCATTGGAGAACTCATTCTAAAATGATTAAATAAAGTATTCCCGAATCCTTTGTTCATATCTCCCTTCGGGGTACATGTACTCCATATTGAACTGGTGGATGGAGACCCCTAAAACGTTCAAAACAACAATAAACACATAAAATAAAAATATTAAGTAATACAACAACCACGCACCACATGATTAGATTCCACAATTGCTGGTGGGGGAGGAGATACATTATAAGAATGGCTGTCATTTAGTCGCTAAAATAAAATTTTGAATAACATTCGTTCCCTTTACAATACTGTAATGAATAAAGTAAGGCTGAGAAATAAATAAATTACATAAGCCGGTTTTGAAACGTGCTTCTCGAGGATTGCTGGATCATCGACGTCGTCATCCAAAACCAATTGATTAAGAGAATTTTCTATATTTGTAGCTTCATCTTCGTCTACGCTTCCATAATAACCTTCATTGTGAATTTCAATGTTCTTAACACTTTCGTCGTGTTTCCCGTTACCAAACGAATCTCCTATTTTCGCAAATTGCTCGTGACTTTGCTCCCAATCATCCAGTCCGCCGCCTTTATCAACATAACAGATTTTATTACACCATTTCCAATGATTATACTGTAAATGTCGAGTTATGCATACTACTCAGGTCGATTCCAAACGTCTCATCATTTAGCGCATCGTACTCGTCTTCTTCGGGTTTGTCATCTTCGTCGTCACTTAATTGATTGCTTACATTACCCCTTGCATTACCCACATTTCTCCGTAGTACCTGCATTAAATAAAATTTGACTTCATTGGCAGCAATTATTTCGCGTTATCCAACACCGAAAGCGCGAGCTTCATTCGCGAAAGCTTTTTCAATCGCTTGCTTAAACATTAATTAGATATTAAGAAACACTAGATTAGTCACCTGATAAATTTTTTTTTTTTTTTTCGCATTTTGTTTACTAATTATAAATGCAAACCATAACGTTCTGACCAATGAAAATTTGACATTGTTTAAGCCTAAGCAACTAATCATGGCCTTCGCATATTTTCAAGCTCGATCGCTTTGAACATTAAAGTTATATAAATTATCTACTCACAAAACGACCAGATTTGGAGTTTATGAACGACTCCGCCATTTACGTATTTCCAATATATAAGATTAAAAATGACTTGTAAGTTATTTCAGAAAATTTTCGTTACTTGACTCATTTAACTCTTTCCTTCACATCATTCCAGTGTCAGAGCCCCACTTGATTGCGGTACTACTGCGCTCTGCATCAACGCGACCTCTAGCGGATCTCTTACGACAACTTTCAACAGCGCTACATTCAAATCATTTTCAATATGTAAACAAAACAAATAATTTTTTTCTTACTTTTAAAATATTTTCGTTATTTTAAAAAATATTTTTTGTTGTTATATTTCATTTTTGTTATTTTTGGTTAAGCCATACTGTGCATTCTTTAGCATTCAACATTATTTTTAATTGCCAAAAAAAATTTTTTTTCTATAAAATACCGATAATCGCAATAATAATAATTATTAATTTAAATATCAATAAAGTTTGCAACTAATTTTTGCATTACAGTATTTAAATTTATTTTATTTTTATGACTTTCTTAATAATTATTATTGTCTTGGCATTAATTACAACAATTAACAAGTTTGGTAATTATATATGTACAGTACTATAACTTTTAAATGATAACGACTGTAATAAAATAATAATTATTATTATAGTAGCATGATAAAAATGTTGGTAATCGCGCTCATAAAACAAAAAATTTCTATTAAATAGTTTGACCAAGTTATAATAATATTGTAGTAACCAGCCATAACTTGAAATTTTAAACCGCGTCGATCAAACAAGTCCTTTAAACTCAAGTATGTTTATATTAGATGCTAAAAATTAATTGAAAAGTAGGAAGCGTCGTTGCATAATTAGCACAACAGCTTCCGGGAACAAAAATTCTGTATCCAGAATCTCTTGATTGCGATTCTGCAGAGTTCGAAAAGAACCCTGTATCAAGTAATGACAGATACCCTTTTTAACCTGAACCCAGCGCAAGAATACGAGGTAGGAAAGAGCAAACGAGGATAAATCTTCAGAACTTTAACACGTATTTTGCTTAGTATTTTATTTGTGGTTATAAATTAAAATTAAAAAATTCTATCTTTATATTCGATATCCAATGTTACATTTTGTCAATAATAAAATTTTATTTTACGTTAAATACTTAATACAAAACGCCGTCGTTTTGTATACTTCATGGCTTTCTCAAATGACCTTCATTGGTAACAAACGCTGTTTATTCGGTGCCACATGCAATTTTAAACAGTTTGGTAAAACATAAAACATTGGAAACGAATGTATAAGTAAAAAACTAAACCCTATTTAATGCAATATTTTTTTAGGATTTCTATTTCTATTTTGTTTTTGATTTTGATTTTTTGTTTTAAAAAAAAAAACAAGTCAGAATATTGTAAGCCTAATACTGTATTTATTTATTAAATTATTTATAAAACTTGTAATTTTAATTTTATCAACAAAAAAAAAATACCGGGCATATTAATTTTTGCTGTTTATCGTTTCTTACTTCTAATAAAATACCGGTAAAAATAAAAGGAAACTAAAAAAATTAAAATCAATTAGTTTACCAAGTTTTTTTTATTTTATATCGGTCCAGTTTTTTCCTTTTTATTATTATTAACAACGAATTATAAATAACAATATTTAATTGTAAAAAACCGACGATTATGAAAACAATTTGACGTATTATGTAACAAAAGTAATTGTTACGAGGTAGGCCTACATAGATTTTTCGCAATTATTTACAAGAACGCAAAAGGATTTTAATAATAGATCGCGCGCGCATCCATCCGCCGGACAGTACCTAAACTTCAGTGTAAATAAATTTAAAACAATTTCAAGCAATTACCCCGCTCGTAATTTTCCTTTTCGACCTCCTCGAACACGCGAGTCCGAGCGGAGCCGCCGGACTCTGCGCAACAAGGAACAGGAGGGATGGGATGGGATGTGGTAGGACGGTAACCCACCGACGCTACTTTTAAGTCAATACCTGCAGTTGTAATGGCAGCGGACAAATTATAAAGGTGAAACAATTTGCGAGAATTCAGATTGGTGAGCACACGTTCTGCGCCCATGACCATCAATTTTGTCCGAAGAAGCAAAATCTGCTCTCAGCCTCTCACCCGATCCCAGGCTCCCAGCATAGTAATACAACAAAACAACAGATGCATATTGTACGAGGTGTAAAAAAACAACGTGAAGGTCGGACAGATAAGAAAGAAAAACAAAAATCAAATGACCCTAAATTTGTAGGTTGGCGTGAGAAACAAAGTGACCATCACTCTCGATAACCACCACCGTGCGCAGTCGAAAAAGTTCCGAAGGCCGATAGATATTTTACTGCTGACCATCTGTGACCATTCCCATTAACTCTACTTGAAGTCGAAGGGAAAACAAAAAATTTCGCAATTTTTCTTAGGCGAAATCCACGCCCACTCACTTTTTACCGTAATTAAGTAGGCCCATATAGTACCACCGCGATTAGCTGTCAAAAATTATTGGAAAAATTCTCGAGTTTTTGTTTTGTTTTTTTTTCCGCACTTCCGATATGGTCAAATTTAAAGAGAATTTCGACACTCGCTCGATTCGCTTAAAAAAATTATGGAGGAAAAAAAAAATTGGTAAGATTTAAATACCGCTACTGTGATTGCAAGATTTTTTTTAAAAAAAAAAAAATAAAAATTGGGTTAAAAAGTTTGATAAATTTAGCAAGTAGAGGAAATAAACAATTATTATTATAATCGCAGTTTTTAAATATTGGAAACAATTTTTTTTTTTTTTTATCGTAATAAAACATTTTTTTAACTTACTAAAGTTAAAAAAAAATTTTAACGGTTTTAACCCTTTTTTTTAAAAAAAAAAAATTACTCCTTTGCACTCCTTAATTTTAAAACAATAAAAATTAGTATCGGATAATCGGTATTTATTAATCTTGAAAAATATGCTCTTTGCAGTGAATTAGTCAGGCTAATAATTTTGTTTGTAATTTTGCGACACAAATTTTATTTAAAAAAAAAAATAAAAAATTAAATACTCATTAATCTGAAAAAATAAAATACTATTGTTGATTTAATAGTAGCCTACAGTACATGCACATCATTGAAAAACTTGCTAATGCAATATTTCGTACTACCAATGTTCATTCTGCCTTTAAAAATATTATTTAAAAATTGACAGTTCAATTTTGATTATTAAAATACTACTTGATGATATTTGAGTGTCGCGTCGGGTTGAACGGTGGCGCCGGTTTCAAATATACTACAGTAAGTGTATTGTGTTTGCATAAGTTTGATGCTTGTTTTGTTTGCCTGCACGCGAGTATTTAAATAACTCAAAGATATTATTTGTTTAAAACCACTCACTGAGCAAGTTTATATTTGAGACAAACAAACATCGACTCCTTTGAACCAAAAAAAGATAGGGTGGGGAGGAAGGAAAAAGTTTGTACAACTTTGTGGGCAGCAAAATTGGTGACTAATCAATTGTTGCTGCTTTTTTAAAAAAAAATAATAATAATTAGCGTCTTAATAGTACAATGTTAGTTACTCGGAACATAAAATATAAATAAATACCATTACACCTTGTATAATAATATTATTACAGTACAGTACTGAACATGATTTCGCAAAGTGATGGCAGAAGTTGTTTTTTATCCCCCTCTCTTCTTTCAATTATAAATAAAATGTATACATTACTGTATTTAAAATTTAATGGAAATTAGTTGATTACTTTTAATAATTGAATGTTAAATTTTAGTTTTATCACAATATGAATGCGGTTAAGCTTAGGAAGTGATTAAAATAATTCAAACAATAAAACACCTGTATAAATAATTACATAATCGTTGCCTATTAACACCTTCAACGTTTAAAAATGCGTTTAAAATACGAGTTTCCCGCTGAGCGATCAAGAAAAAAAGAATTAATTAAGACATAGGCACGATAGAGCACAGAAGTTTTACATGTAAACGTTCAACGAAAAATATTTAAAAAAAAAAATTGCCAGTAAATAATAATACAGTAGCAATAAATTTCTTTTAAAAAAAACTGCATTTTTTAAAAACTTTTAATGACTTAAATAATTTTAAATTTAATGGGGAAAAAAAATTCATGTGCCGTACTGTATTTACTTAAATTACTTTCTTAACGACGTGGGTCCTTAAATTAACGGAGCTTTTAAAAAACGAATAAACAATTCAAATTTTAATGAAAATAAATAATTTTTTTTATATTTCCATTAATTAACGACTCCGATTTAATAATAAAAAACAATTTTTAAAATGTAACCTCTACAACTGAGTCGGCACGTAATAATGCGCTCAAGGAAATTTGAGAAAATTTACATTAATCCTATGGTAGATGCCGGCACGTGCCGAGATGCAGTCGGCAGGTGCAGGATCAAAGTGAGCGCCTGAGCACGTTTACGCTTGCCGACTCAGTTGTAGAGGTCATATTCCAAAAATTGTTTTTTTTATTATTAAATCGGAGGTGTTGTTGTATGTAAATATAAAAAATAATTCATTTTCATTTAAATTTGACTTGTTTATTCGTTTTTCAAAAGCGTAGTTAATTTAAGAACACGTTATTTTGTGCAAATTTTAAGTTACTGGCGGATATCACGCAATAAAATGCTCAGTGCCTTCCAGGTCGCTTTAACCGTGTTCTACTGTATTAATAATAATCGGGGTTTAAAATTACTTGATCCGCTGAGTAACTTGGTCAACTACAACAACTGCAACCGACCAATGAGCGATAATCACTTTATCTTTCACTAGAGCCATTAAATTTTAATTTATTTGTGCAGCTGAGTATGGGAACTCTTTTACACACGCTCCGAATACTTTTCAAATACAGTAATCGCGTTACCGTCTTTTAAGAAATTTTTATACACTCTCTCTCTCACTTTCCATTCTCTTGTAGCTATGTCAGTGGGTCATTCTTATATTTGCTGCCCATATTTCTATTTGTCAACAATACACTTCTCCCAGTTTATATTTTCTCTTCAACACGCTCTCTACACAATATACAAAGTTCTCAAAACACTTCTCAACTTTCACGAAATTGAAAGAGAAAACTCTACCAGTATTTGACAATGAAGTGGACAGTGGTCAAGAGAGAGGGAGAGCGCGACGTTGGTAAAGGAGGAGTCGAAATCTTAAAGAAGAAAAAAAAGTGTTAAATAAAAAGAAAAAAATATCTGTGGAAAGGAAAAGGTGTGCCGAGTTTTTCTTCGTGATAAACTTGCTTTAAAAATCCACTCTTATCTTTCATCGCGAGTCTAAACAAGCTAAAGGATAGCCCAATGACCACCGGTCACTAAAGTAATCTTCCAAAAGTTTTAGAGGAAGCGGTACAACTGTCCGCACCCCTGAAACCTTTAATGTACACACACTTCCTGACTCCATACAAGTGGTTTCGGCGCCGGACTAGCCGACCGTCTATCAATATCGCGACTAGTAAACAGACTCAGCGCTTGGTCAAATTAAATTTAATGGCTTTCGGCGGTTTAACTTGGGACCTCGCGCAGAATGCACCACTTTCCTTAAAATAAAATTATAAAAAATTACGGTACCTTTTTAAAAAATAACTGTTGCAATTTTTTCTAATACATTTACAGTAATTTTTTCTTAAAAATGTACACAGCGAAATCTTTGTAGAATGAACGAAAGTACGAGTAGAATGAATTACAAGTAGCTTACATTAATCAAATATTTCAGAAGTCTTTCAATTATTTCATTTTTGATTAAGTTCAAAAATGATTGCATACCGGTATAAAAAGTGTCGCATTAATAAGGCGATGTTGTTTTACCGGTAATATTTTTTTAGAGAAACTTTTTAATAAATTACAGCTCATTCAATTAAAAAATATTAACAATTTTAGATTATTCGATTAAAAATGATTAATATTTTAAGGAATAAAAATTAAATTAAGTACCGTAGTTCTTTTTTAATACGAAAGAAAAAAAGTAAAGTAAACATAGTAAAATATAATATTTTAAATATAATATAAATTAATTTAAAAAAAAAAAAAAAAAAAAAAAAATACAGTACCAGTAGTTAAAAATAAAAATCTCCAACTCAAAATCAACTTTTTTGAATTTCTCAGTTCCTCAATAATAATTAATAAGCCCACTAAAAATATTATGATGGAATTTTTTGTGTAAGAAAATGTCTTAAATGCGAAACATTCTTTCCAAAAAATACGTTATAAATTATTTCATTTTAGTTGGGGCAGCAAATTTTATTACTTTCAACTCTCCTCCAAAAAAAACAAATGAAAATAAATTTGAGCATCTTTTATAAAATAGGACCGGATGTGTATCATTGCTTTAATTCAATAGAGGCAGCAATAATTGCAACCCAAACATAAAGCTCGGTTTTTATCACTATTTAATTTGACGGTAATAAAAAAGCGGTCGATTATTTGAATTTTTCATTCTCGTAACTCGGTAAATCAAATGATAAATGGATTTATACTTAATAAGGGAGCGGCATTCGATGTGTTATTACAAGGGCTTTAAATGCTATTCACAGCTACCTAAATGTGACGAGCCAATGTTACCAACTACATCGTAGATTTATCTGTCGCTAGGTTATTAATTAATTAATAATATTATTATAGAAGAAAAAAAAAAGTCTTCGCGGATTACGATATCATGATTGTTAATATTATTTTGAGATAAAAATCCGCGCGCGTATAATAATCGAGAGCATAAATAATACTGTAGGTTACAACCAAAAAAAAAAAAAATAAGTAAACATTTTTGAAGTGAAACACTTTTTTTTCTTCGAATGTTGTTTTGAAAGTAGCTATGAGATAGAGAGAGAGTAAAAAAAAAAGAAAGACAGAGTGTA
>JAQGAY010001062.1:0-17026 GCA_034698085.1 Polydesmus angustus | reverse complement strand
CTACATTCTGACCGGCGCTCTCGATCCGTACAATTATATAATAATGGGAACAAGGTCGATTCTTTTCTGACTGACTGAAAGACGAACCTAATTAGGCGCTTCATAATAAATTTACGCGGCTCATCAAGATTGTTCTGAGCATAATATGGCGTTATTCTAGTGCGGGGGGGTACATAAAAAAGAGATCGAAAGCAATCGTTTACAGACTTTCGTATTAAATTCAAGGAGGCCACCGATGTGGGCAACCAAATTCCCAGACCAAAATTAACTATACTAAGAACACATTGCTTAAACATAATCGTTCTATTCCGTGCGCTCAATTGGCCGCGATAACGTTTACAAAGATGAGTTACGGATCTTAACCGAGTTACCATCTTCGAAATGTGGACATTCCAGTTCATTGCGCTATCAAAGTATACACCTAACACTCTAACATCCTTTGAGATGGGCACCTCCACATTATCAAAATCGACCGTAATGGTCTCGACACTCTGAACGAATGAATCACTCCCAAAAACGACAATTACTAATTTCTTAACTTGGATGTCCATTGATCTGGCTCGTAGCCAACGGACAATTAAAGTAACGTCGCGTCGGATGGCGGCCAGAGTCTCATTAAAGTCACACTCATCGCATTCATACAACAAATATTGGTCATCAGCAAAAGCGGTTGTGTCTCCCTCAAAAGGCAGGCGTAAAGAATCTCTCATCGCCGTAATGTAGAGTAGAGGTCCGAGAGAGGATCCTTGTGGGACCCCTCCCGAGACCTCCTCCACGTCAGAAAAGTTATCATCAGACCTAACCTTAACCACTCGAGAGGCGAAGTAGCTCTTAAATAGAGCAAGCGTGGGTGCTGACAAACCCAAAGTTTCAAGTTCCGCCATTATCACCCCCGTGGGAAGGGAGTCGAAAGCTTTTTTAATATCAAGCTGTACCAGAATCGCAACACGGCCCTTCAGCCTCGCTTTTGTGATAAATTGCTCGATGTAACTCAAACAAGTATACACTCCGCGATGATGCCGAAAACCGTGCTGCTGCTCCGGCAGAACACGATTCGATTCCAAGTGGATCCGCAACTCACTCTCGAGATGTTTTTCAAACAATCTCGACTCCGTCCCCAAGAGGGTGATAGGGCGGAAGCTATTCGGGTCTTTCATATCCCCGCCCCCCTTGTAAATTGGGATAACAACACCCATTTTCCAGACGCCTGGATACTCTGCACTGGTAATAAAATCGTTACTTGACTTGCTGTTGTGATGATTAATCAGCATTTTCAAACGACTCATTAGCACTCGTTTTTTTAAAAAAAAATTTTAAGTTTTGTTGACACAAATAATGACGATCAGCTGACTGAAAATGGTGTCAAAAGTGTGACGAATATTGAATCAGCGGCGAATATTGAACAAGAAAAAACACGACGAATATCAGAAATGACGAATATTGGAGTTTCACTGTACAGTATTGCGAAAATTAATTTAATTTACGTTAAAATTATGGTTACAGTATCTTAATTTTTATTTTTTTTAAGTTGAAAATATTTCAGCCATTTGGTCAAATCTTTACGATACGAATGATCAACCTAATTTAAATCATCTTCGCTCGCGCTAACCCAAGTTTTCTCACTTCTTGGTACCGCGTATTTCAAACATCGTGTAAATGGAGGGACCAACACCCTCCTCCACAAAGTCATTGATAGTATCGGCAGCCGGTTGGGGTTCCATCGGAATGTATAATTAATAAGTGCGGTAGCGACGAGGTGAGAAAAGGGTGGTAAAAACAGTGTAGGAAGTGAGTGGTTGGGGTTAGGTAACGACACCTTTTATCCACTTTCTCTCTCCATCTATCTCGATTTATATTCCAATTTTCAACGTCTTTACACGACGAAGGTGACGCATTTGATGGAGGGAGCAGTGGGAAGAAAAGAATCGGAGGAATGCTTTATTCTCCCTCGCTTTTCGCCTACTAAGAAATCATTGATAGACGAGCAGCGGCTGTTGGTTAAGCCGAGAAGGGAGTTTTGTTCATAAATTGATGAGGTACTTGACTTCCAAACATTCTTTTAATTCGCGCTCACTGCTCCTCGGCATTCAACAATTGTTTTAATGAGTTATGGAAAGTGTGTTTTGGGGCAAATGAGCGCGCGAGGTAAGGCAGCCGCGGTTGACCTCTGTCGTCACGTGCGCGTCTTTTATGAAGCGACGTGAATTTGAATGGGAAAGAGTTTTGCGCTTCCATCTTTGACCTTTGACGACCGTCTATTTGTCGTTTTCGTCGTCGTCTTCTGCTTGGTTTACGAGTGTGAAGAAAGGCGGTGGCAAGCTTTTGAAAGACGGCGGGGGAAGAAGATGAAGAAGGGTGTGAGTGAGTGAGTGAGGAAATTAATTTCGAGGAATGATGAAAGTTAAAGAGTGGGTGAGGTGGAAGGAGGGCAACGATGTAAAGAAGTGGAAAGTTATTTAATATGTCGTCAAGCAAGCGGTTCATTTGAATTTTAAGTTGACGTTTACGAGGTTTTTATTATTTTTTTTTTTCTTTTTTGGCGCTCTCTCTTTTTTTTTTTTTTTTTTTTCTTATTCGTTTTTCCCTTGTCTTGTTTTCTCAGGGTTCGAAGTGAGGGAGTTTTTGGCAATTTCATTTTGAAGTGGGTTCGAAACGGGCGGCGAGTGTTGATGGGACCGAGAGTGGGTAGAGGAAGGTTGTTTTTTTGATTAAAGATTCCGAATGAGAATTTATTAAGAGTTACGTTAGAGGGCGGAGATATGCAAAAAAAAATAAATAAAACGAGTCAATAAAACTAAGGGCAATTAGAATGACGTAAGAAGCGGAGACAAGATTCTCGTATAACGGCATTAAATTTTTTTTTCTTAAAAAAAAAAAATGAAGGGAAGATAAATGTATATTAAAAAGTTAATATGAAAACCAATTTTGCGAAGGATGAATTTAGAGTTGCTCAGTTGCATTTTTTAAATGAAATAATTAATGCTGTTGCTAATGGGATTTGCAGTTGAGATAATAGAATAAAATGGTTACAATTTGTAGAATTCTAATTATCCGAAATAATCGGGGGGGTCAAAATTGGTTAATATAGTCAAATATTCGGATAATTGCGAACATTTAAAACGCGGCTAAAATTTTAAATTAAAATTATAATATTAATTTTTTATTATTTAATAATTATTGTAGATTTTTGCATAGGATTAATGTGAAGTACGGTCTATCAATAACGGCTACACGCTTAACGGCGCTCTTAAATCTCCATCCGTGTCTGCTTTCGCCAAAATACACTGAAGCCTATGGAGGTTCACTTAATGGCGTTTTTCAATCCCAATTGCGCCGTTATTCTGAAGCCCTTACTGTATTACTTGAGCTTGATATTACAGTATTTATAAAAAAAAACAGAAAGTGATTGGTTAATTAGGTAGTTCTCAACACACGTTTCTTAATACACTGTAGAACTTGGTTATAACGTCATCAAAGGATCATCGTAATGTATGACGTTTTATCTGAGTAATGTTACGAGTACTTATGTAGGCTTTCGCAGATTTTTTTTCGTTTTTAGAAAGAACAATAAATGAAAATAACGTTTTTAAACTAAATTCAGGCATATTAAATTTGGTTCAAAACATACGTTTTCATAATGGAAAATAAATAATAAAAATAACGTTACATCCGAGGCTGTTATACTACATCCTACTATTATTTCCCTAGTTATCACTCACATTAAGCTATTGTTGAAGCGGTTCGCGCGTTATGAAAGATTGAGCAAGTTGGCGCTGTGGAAAAAATAATAATCGTAAATATTATTTACTCCCGCTCTACTTTACCCAAGCATTTCAAATAAGTTTTAATAATTAGCAGCGTAATAAGAGTCGGAATTAGATTCGGAAAACATCGTGACTTTTTAGAGGGGAGATATTTGATTATGCCATTAGTTACGCCGCGTAAAACGCATTTATCGTTGCAATGAAAAGTTATTTAGTAAGATTATGATAAATAGATAAAGCAGTTATTATTATCATTTTTTAAAAAAAAAAAAGAAACAAAAAAAATAAATAAATAAAAATAATAAAAGAATGGGGAAAATTTTTTTTTTTAAAAGTTTATCGCTTAGTTAAGCAGCTGTTTGTATTTAATTTTTATTCACCGCTGTAAATAAGGTTAGCTTCGGTGCTCAGTTTTCACCGTTTCTCAGCGCTTGGAGAAAGCGAAGGCGAGAGGCGGGAAAAACCCCCGAAAAAAGAATCGCGCGAGATGTTTAATTCATCTCTGCTCCCCTAATCCTTTAAGCTGATTAGCAAAATGGGGGAGGTAAATTCATGGATGATGTCACACGCGCGCATTTTCTTTAAACGACCTTTTGTTCTTGCGGCCTCACTCATCAAAGGCATTCGCAACAAAACAAAATATTAAATTCCTCGCATAACATCGAAAAGACGACGAAAAAAAAAAAAAAAAAAGATGATGCGGAGAGTAAAAAAAAAAAAAATTCTTCTATTTTCTCTCTCGCAATCGACGCATGCGCTTTGCTGGCCAACACGCTTTTTCCATTTTTTGATGCTATTTTGTGTAGTAGGTCTCTGGGGAAAATTGCTAATGAATTTGAACGGAGCACCCAGCCAGATGTGGTTGAAGGCCTGATTTACGGTGACGCGTAACGACGGAGGAGGAGAATATGTTTGACCACACATCGGAGAGGAAAGAGAAGCATATGGGTGGTTCTGTTTCTGGTGCAGGAGGAGGGTGGACATGTTCTCTGACGTCTTCTGTCTTGGAGAGGTGCATCGGGGGATATTCATGGCTGTGGCGTGTCGAAGTCATAAAATTTTCCTTTTTCTCAATCATAGGAGGAAGAGCCGTTGTAGCAATTGATGTTGGTGGTGAAGCAAACTCGTAAATTTTGGGATTTCTATTGGAGAAGTGAGAGGATAGTGAAAATGGAAGAAGAGTACGTGTACAGTGGAACTCCAATATTCGTCATTAATCCGTTCTAGAGAAATTGACGAATAGCAAAAATTTTCCCATAGGAATAAATTAAAAATGGCTTAATCCGTTCCCAGCCCTGAATTTTGCACACAATTTTGCATTAAGAAAAAATAAAATAACCCAGAAATCTTTGCAAAAATATTTTAATTGCTTATTAATACTCGTAACATATTAATCACTTAATATTGCTTTAACTTTACCCCAGATTTATTTGTTTTGATGATTTATCAGCATTTTTAGCCTAGCCATTAGCACTCGTTTTAAAAAATTTTTTTTTTTTTTTTTTCGCTATAATTTTTAAAATTCCCACTTATAATGACAATCAGCTGACTAAAAGTGGCGTCAAAATTGTGACGAATATTGAATCTGCGACGAATATTCAACAAGAAAAAACATGACGAATTTCGGAAAATGACGGATATTGGTGGGGACGAATATTGGAGTTCCACTGTACATGATAGAATGTATAAGGGCCTACAGTAGGCTCGGAGATGCTTATCTGCCAGAAAGATGCGCCGGAGAATGGATGGCGCGGATCGAGAATGGGGAAGAGGAGGGAACAAATGACCCGTTGGAGTTGACCGTTAAGAAATAATCGACACTTTCACCTCCCATCTCTCTCGTTCTATAGATATATAGCCTTAATTCTCTCTCTGAATAAGAGATAAGACTTTATCTCCGGGGAACAGAGCCGCCTTTGACATGCACTAACTCCATTCTACTTGGCTTTAAAACGGAATAGCCTTTGACAGAAGCGCGCACTCGGAATTAGCTGTTTTAAATTAACTAAAAAGTTTTTTCGGCAAATTTGAGATAGCCAATGAGAATGGCCGGGTTTTGGTCGGAAATGAATTACTGCGATTGGAAACGAAGTTATGGGTATTTTAATGAATTATTAAAAGAGTGCTAATGACGTCACGTTCGATGCGCTTTAAAGAGGCGCTGTTAGCAATTTCTTTTCTTTTTTTATTTAATTATGTTTTTTCAAAGATTACTTTACAAAAATGTGTTTGAATGAAACGATTATTTTGAAATGAAATAACGTTTCGGGGAAGTTTTTTTTTTTTCGGTTGTTTTGGTCTCTCCTCCGCACTCTAGCTTGTCTCTGTCTGCTTTAAGCTATTGCTTACCCAATTGAAATTTGTTACACAAAAAAATCGTAATTTTTTTTAAATTATAATTTTTAGTATGTTTTTAATGAAAAAAGTTAAAATTGATTTAATTTGATCTGTAATTAAAAATTGTTTAGAAATATTGCAGACGTCTAATTTTTTTCATCTCTTTTTTTTTCTAAACCCCCGTTTCCAATTGCAAACATCACTAATGAATTATTATTATTATTTATGGAAGGAAGAAAAATCGCTAACTAATCATGATCAAAATCTAGTACAGTCTAGTAAAAGAGGCCATTTAAAGCAAGCACTTTAATTGTTTTTTTTTTCTTTCAGTTTTGTTCTTACTAAGGATTGTTTATGTGTGCAGCTCTATAACAGCAGTATTATTTGCATTAACGTTTTTTTTTTTTTTTTTTTGAGAAAATAGAATTGGCATCTAATTTATTGTTTCGAGCGGTTTCTTTGACAGAATTCGTCAAAACCAGGCGCTTATACCCGACCGGTTTAATTAAATTGCTGGTCGAAAAGTGCCTTATGTCTGCCCGTAAAATTAATGTTTATAAAAAGCGTTGCTATACTTTCCTCAGCGTCACTGGTCGTGGGGTTGTCCGTGATCTTTTTTTATACATAAATTTTTAACGGGGGTGCACAATGGTTGACTATGTCAGTTGAAGCTTTAGCGAGTTGGCGGATAAAAATTTATATTTTCCGTGCTTTTTTGCGATGCGATCTCTCGTAGATATCGTCGGACTCTACGCCAGCCCGTTTAACTGAAGATGGCTCAGTCGAGGGGAGGTCAAAGTTAAGTTATCTATGACAAGCGCTCCGTAAATCTACACTTTTTCTCGAATTTATTTAACGGGAGAACTGAGTTTCGCATAGTCCGAATAATAAAAAAAAGGCGTTTTAATGTTTGCGTTATAAATGGAGAAGTTAAAATGTTATTTTTCTATTCTTTAAAGTTATAATGCTCAATTCATTTCTTTTAATTTTACCGAGAAAGTGAATTTTTTAAATTCTATCTAAAAAATATTAATTGTTAACGAAGCACAGTTATTAGATTCTAATTAAAATGACGTGATATCATATTTATAATACGTTGTAAGCAATCAATAATAATAATACCGTATATCCACTTTAAGATTTATGTTTTTTTTTCTCAAACGTAATTATTAAGAACGTCATCGTTACTTTCCATTGGGGACTATTTTTACAGTTG
This sequence comes from Polydesmus angustus, assembly GCA_034698085.1. NCBI lineage: Eukaryota > Metazoa > Arthropoda > Diplopoda > Polydesmida > Polydesmidae > Polydesmus > Polydesmus angustus. The sequence goes on along the minus strand of JAQGAY010001062.1, from coordinate 9,709 downwards.
GACTTGGATATAACGTCACTTATGGATGTAGCGTCATTTTTTGCGAGGTTCGTTGCAATCATTTGTTTAAATCTTAAGAAAAACTCTGTTTTTGAGATAATAAATGGCGCTAATTTTGGATATACACGGGAACCTCGCTAATCCGAACAGCTCTAAAACAAAACAAAAAATACCCCGAAAAATCTAAAAAAAAATTAAAAATAAAATAACACACCATTTTTTTTTATTATTATTATTAATTTTATATATCATAAAATTAACCATTTTAGGCATAAACCTCGTTAATCCGAATTTTTACTAATATGAACAAGGCCCGCTCCCAATTAGTTGAGAGTAACGTTATTAGTCTGAACACTGCCTTTTTGTTTTACAAGTTTTCTGAATTTTATGACTGCAGATTTTATAATTTTGAGAAATACTGTTAGCTGACTTTAACGCAATTTGTAGGGTGGGCGTAAGTATTTTAAATTTTCAATTTTTTTTTTTTTAATAAAAAAAAAAAAAAAACAAATTTAATCGCTTTTTTTTTGGATCATTTTTTTTTTTTTTTTTTAATATTCTCGTTCGCCAAATGTTTTGTGGGAGCTCCGGCGCAAATAGACGGGGTCAAGTGTTGCTCGTCTAAACAAGCCCCGTTGCTTATTTTCTCGCGATTACTTCGCTGCTTGCAGTGTTTGTTGTCATCGAGGGGCGTGAGTGCACACGCGGAATGCAAAAGTTGTAGATTAGGGATTAAGATACGGCAGGTGCTTTTTTTTTTTTTTTTTTGGTATCGCCGTTGCGAGCATCTCTCGTGATCATATGTTGCGTGGCGTAGTAGTGGCTTACGCAGACCGGAGACCGTGTTTTGCTATATATATTTTTTTAATGACAAAGAGAGCCTACTAGAGAAAGGAGAAGCGTAGGAGTTAGCAGTGTTTGCCTGGCGTTAAGGGTCAGCTCTAGTGATTTCAAAGGAGGAAATAAAGAGATAGATGGACATAAGGGATTAGAGAGGGGATGAAGAAAGTGTTAAGCAATAGGTCCTTTAGTCTATATCTCCCCTCACACTTACTCTTCACATGGTTCGGAAGGGAGGAAGTGAGGGATAGGGGATGCTGAGGGTGAGATGAAGAATTGAGAGGAAGGAAATCGTTATTTTTAGAAAGAGGGAGTTTGACGCCATTTATTTCTTTTGACAGCTTTTTCACTTTAATAAACTAACCTCGTTTTGATATCGATGACCATTGGTCAACTTATTTCTTCACGTCAGACCATTTTTTTTTTTTTTTAATATATATATTATGAGAAAATAAATTATTGGCAAACAAGTTTAAAAAAAATAAAAGACGTTATTTGCCTCTTTTATTTCTTTGGTCACTTTCTAGGTTTTTTGGGTTTTTTTTATATATATACCGGTATAGAGAGGGAGAAGGCAATGTATATTATTTTTTTTGGTTCGGGCAAATTCGTTTTATTTTTTTGTGGCTTTTTCATTTTCTTTTTTTTTTTTTTTGTACGTTTTCTATTTCTCCATCCATCGTTTTTATTCCCGTACTTTTTTTTTTAATACTTTGACGTTAATACAAGTGAAGCTCTAACGTCGCTCTACAACGGAAAACACTTTCAATTCGCGTAATTTTATCGAGTTTCCTCTTAGTTTTTTTTTTTTTTTTTTTTTTTTTTATCATTGCTTCAATTTCTCTGACCTTTCTTTGCTCTGTTATATCGCCTAGCGTTGCTCTTTTGCTGACCCTATCGCTTCTACTGACTTTTTTTCTTTCTTTTTCGTTCTTTCTTCTAACTGATGTAATTTAATAAATTCAATTACTATAAAAAAAGAGAGAAAGAGCGGGGAGAGAGAACCTCCGGTTCAAGGAACTAACTGTTAGGGAGAGAAAGAAAAATAACAAATGGTTTTTGAAATGTAAGAGGAGGTGAATGACGCTTTTTAGATACTAAGCCAACATAATTAATTATCTCGTTTAATTAGATCCAATATTTTTTTTTTTTTTTTTTTTGAAAGATAGATGAGTATTTATTATTGAAAGGAAATAAGTTACTGTTATTGCGCCGTTTTCTTTTCCATTTTGTTTTGTATTGACATTGGTTGTAGGGCATAAAATGATGAAAATGGATCATTTATTTTCGATTCTAAATCGAAATGAAGGATACTAATTTACGGCAATTGTTTTTTTTTTTTTGTTTAAAAAAAAATTATTGCTCGTTTTGAGATTTAATTTCCTAGCTAATTTACCCAATTATATTCTGTTTTATCAAAAACATTTACTTAAAGATTATTAATAATATATAGGGTGTTTGTTGGTATTCATGTTTTGAAACATGAATAAATCAGTCGAATTTTAATAAAAATAAATTGTTTTTTTTTTAAAAAATTTACCTTAATTAACACTTCTCATTTAATAATAATTTTTTTTTTTTAGAATATGACCTCTCCAACTGAGACGGCACGTGTTAATGCGCTCAAGAAAATTTCCATTAATGTTATGGTATATGCCGAGCTTAAGTCGACAGGTGCACGTGCCGACTCAGTTATAGAGGTCATTTTCTAAAAATTGTTTTTTATTATTAAATGGGAGGTGTTAATTGATGTAAATATAAAAAAAAACTAATTTATTTTTCAATAAATTCGACTGATTTATTCATATTTCAAAGCTAACGTCATCCAACGAACTCCCTATAGTACCAGTGCTATAGGTTTTAATTTTGTTCAAATGTGGCGAATCGTGTTAAGATATTTGACAGATTTTTCCTTCAATCTATTTAAATTATTATCGATTTATATTTTTCTTATTACGTTTTTTCCCGTCGGCGTCTTATTTCTAATATCACGCGGATTAAGTTGTTTTGTGATGTGTGTGAGTTGAGTGGTAAACCTCAATCAAAAATTCCTTTGAAGAGCGCAAAACTTTTTCTCCGGGTTTCAAGTTTTTGGGATTTTTTGGTTCGCCAATTTCGAGTTAAATCGAAGAAACGGAAGATGAAAAGGAGGAGGGAGCATCGTTTTTCAAACGTCAATTAAATATGTCAAAATGTGTGGCGATAAAACAGCGGGGTTTTGATTGACGTGTTTTTCTCAACTCCATCGTTTCGCATGACGATAGATGACGAGAAAAAGAGAGCTCTACTCATTTAGGAAAAGTTGAGCTTATTGAATGGGAGAGAAGACGAAAAAAGAAAAAAAAAAAAACAAGAAAAGGGAAGAATAATCCTTTGGTGCGCTTCCCTTAATTCCGAACACCGCTTAACCTGCCATTAAGTTGTCATTCATTGTTAAGTATTTATTAACGCCGTAACATCACGAGTATCAGCTTCATAAATTTAAATTAAATTTTATCTTCCACTTTTAAGTCCGGGATTTGTATTTGTTCATACTGTATAATAATATATAGCTATTATTATTTATTTTTTTTAGGAAGAAAAAAAAAAAAGAATTCTTAATGATCTCTAGTTTATTTTGATTTCATCGTTAAAAGAAAATATTTGACGAGACATTTTGTGAAAAATGGAATAAATTAAAACACGATTTTCTAAAATGTTTTATACAGACTATTTGTAAAGTAATGCCGAACGAAATTTAAAACTAACGTAAATAGGAATATGCCATATTGCACATTTAGCACATTGAGCATTTTTGTTGTTGTTGTGTGTTTTGCAGATAATGCAAAGGTATGTTTGAAATTTATTTTGCGTACAAAAATGTAAAACCTGCGATGAGGCGCTTGTGTTAAACCTTTTTTTTCTTTTTTTTTTTTTGCAATATTTGGTTTAATTATTGATACACAGGATCCTGGAAAGCCAGGGAATTTGAAACTAGTCAAGGAATTTCCTGGAAAGTCCACAAAATATCTAAAATATCCAAAATATCCAAATTGTTAAACACTATTATTTATTTTTTTTTTTTGGTCCAAAAATGGGGATAAATTTGTCATTTTTTCCCCAAAAACAATTTTGCGCCTTGCAAGCTCGGCGTTGGTCACCTCTTTTTGAAGACATGCCTCATATTGAGAAAATCTACGGCACGGTCCTTAATTCCCCTTATAATCTCATTGCGCTTCGTAAAATTTTTGCTACTTTTTCTAAAGGTTTTGTCCGAAAAAGGACTTTAATTTGTTATTTTTCCCGAAAAAAGTTTGCGCTTCGCAAGTTCGGCATAATTTTATATAACAAGATTTTAGGGGACGCGCCAAAACTATTTTTTTGTCCCAAGGCGCCACTGAAAAATTTTACTATTGTCCTAAAAATATCGTTAACTTTCCTAAAGTACGGTATAAAGTAAAAATAATTTATAGCATGGTAATAAAATGTTGCTTTTTTATGGAAATTGGTCATGGAAAAATTTAAAATGACCTGGAAAATCATTGAATTTCATTCTCAAAAAATGTGGAAACACGCGGTATTGGACCACTCCTATTAAATGCCAAAGGGTTTTGATAATATGAGTTTTAAAACATGTTTTGAGTGATTTTATCTTCACACGTCAAGACTTGTTGGGAACTTTACATTGAGAAACTTTTAATTTTAAAGTCTTCATTACCAACTTGTAACGCAATATGCTTAATGCACTATTTTTTGTTACTACGAAAATTTTGATTTGATATCCGCTAAGAAGTGCAACTTTTGCGTTTAATAATGATTAATGCGGTCAAAAAGTTTTTGCCATAAAAAATCCGCACTTTGGTTTGTCAGCCATTTTATTTATAAAAAGATGAGTTTAGGCAGCATTTCCTTAACCTCAATAGAATCGAGGCTATTTTATATCTTTTTTTGATGTTTTTAAAATAACCTTAGAGATGGGTGACAGACGTTTACTTCATTTCTTCTCGAAAACGCGTGATGCAATAATGCTCGAACGAAAAAGCCGAGGAATCGATGATTGACTGTGCCCAAAGTTTCTGCCTCGTAACGTGGGGTGTCGGAGGGTGAAATGTCGATCAATCCCAGAGGTTTGAGGCTGGGTGGGGAGTAAAGAATAGAAATAAGAATTATTTAGAAGCGGAAATTAGAGAAAAAGCGGAATTGAGAAGAAAGACAGGTGAAAATATCGCGTTTTTTTTTTCTTTATCAAAGACCTTTATTGGAAAAAAGAGATGTTTGTTTCTTATTGTTTTTTGGGTGTGTGTATGTGTATTTTTTTTTTTATCTTTTATTATTTAATTTCCTTCTTAAGAAACTAGAGCGGCGGCGCACGATCAACAAAAAAAAAATGCAATTACTTTTTTTTTCTTCATCTTCGAGTTGTAAATTTATATTAAGATATTGCTACAAATAGAATTTGTGAGCCGTTTTTTTTTTGTTGTTGTACCTGATGCGAAGAGACTAGCGCGATCTTTGTTGTTTTGTGACAACACGAGTTGCCGGATTGTTGCATTATAAATTTCCAAATGTCAATTAAGGTGGGTTTTTTTTTTCTTTCGTTTTATTATATAATTTTTTTCTCTATCTTTTTAAAATGAGATTTAAAAAGAAAAATCGCATCGTTTTGGATCGGTGAACGCACTTTTTCACTCTGCGAGAATGACGACTAATGTTACGGTTTTTTAAGCTACTTTAATCATTAACTGATTATTAGGTTATAAAATTGAACGTTACGGAGAACATTTCGAAATTAAATTTACCGCGATTTAATTTTTATTTAAATGTTAAATTTCGTTAATTCTTGAATTCTCGTACTAACTGAAGTTTAATTAATTTAACCAATTTGACTTTTTATAAATAAACATATTTAAAAAAAAAAAAAAACTTTTGGCATGTTTATTTACATTTACTGATAACAATAATTATTGATTTTTATATTAAAAGAATAGAAAATTATTAAAGTTATTCCTAATAATATTATCGTTAAAGGAGTAACTTTTTTGTTTATTAAATTTTTGATTTTTTATGTCAAAAAGTATCGCGGTAACGTTTTTCTGTTGCTTAGTGCGCATGCTCGTTCTTATTTAGCTATAAAAAAAAATAACCTCGGCTCCGAAATAATGTGTAATCAAAGATGCTGACTATTGAAGATGGAATTACAGTCGCAAACGCGAAACTCAATTGAATATTCTTTTCCTCCACCCCGCTTTCTATTCTGGAACATGTGAAATGAGTATTATTTGTGATTTTTGCCGAATTGCATCCGAAATTCGCAAGAACGAATTAGAATTAGAAGCACATTCGCCCAAAAATAATTGGGCACCGGTAGGAGCGGATAACACGTCGTTGGGGTGAACAAAAAAAAAATTTTTTTGACTTGAATTTAAGTACTGTAGTTAATATATGGGGCGATTTAAATTAAGTTCGCTCTTGATGATGTTTAAACACAAAAAAATTGCAACTTTAAAATGGACTTGAATTTATTTCTGGAAATTTTTAACCTTGTCGGTACTTGATTTCGTGTACGATTTTTCTTCATTTTGAATTTGATCTAATTGTTTTGTTTTTTTTTAAATTTTTTTTTATTTATTTGGAATTTTATTTTACCTGTACAGTATTTACGAATGTTTTAATTTAGCATGATTTTTGGACATTTTGACTGGACATTTTTTTTTTTTTTTTTGTTATCTTGATTTTTTTGAATTTTTTTTTTTTTACATTTTTCTTATGTCGTGAACATTATACATGGTATTGCATTAAAAGTAATGCGTCTGTTTTAATAAAATTTTGTCTTTATTGTGGAGGTTCAAATCAATGTTAGGTACCGTTCTTCAATGTACAGGGTGGCGCAAAGAAAGTGACACCCTCTCGTGAAATCTTTTTCAATATAATCAAATTTGAACCTGTAAATTTCCCTTCCTTACTAACTCGACCTTTGACGTCATTATTTTATAATTATTTTCCCATAACATCGTAAGACGTAAAGCTCTTCGCAGTGTGCTTCAGACGATTAACGGAAAATTCTGTAAAATAATTCTATTTCCGGTTCAAGAGCCCGTGTTCAAGGCGAAATATTCGCTTTAAAGTTTTTAGATTTTTTTTTTTTAAATTTTATTGTCATTGTTAATAGGTGGCGTGTGAGTCGGGGTAGCGATGGAGGGTGTTGTTAGGCGGGAAAGGGTGAGGATTAGGCCGCTGGAATAGTACTTTTTTTTTTTGTGACGCACTTAGATTTCAGAAGCCGCTCACGCACTGTCATTTTTTAAGCAGACAAAGACGAATCCAATTTGACTCTCTCTTTCGTCTTCTTTTTTTTTTTTTCTTTCTTTCTTTTTCTACTTCTTCCGGTTGTTATTCCCAGGGGGCGCTTCCGTTTATTTAACTTTAACGCAGGGACACATATTGTAGACGCGCGCGCACTCTATTTCGTTTCTTCTCGTGCAATGCGAAGGAAGGATGGGGGGAGAAGAAAGCAAAAAGGAAATCAACGGTGTGTTGCTTTAACGGAAATCTCTTAGCTTCTGTTCTTATGGGAGTTTAGCAAGATTTTAAAAATTAACTTTTTTTTTTTGTTGCTTTCTCTATCTATCTATATTATACAGTGTGCATACGAGCTATTGTTGTTATTAAATAAATTAAGCTTTCTTTGCCATGTAAGCTTGTTTTTGCCAATTTTGGTCTTTATTAGGACTAAGTAAGCTAGTAATTGAATTATTTTGGTTACTTAAGGTTTTATCGATAAGCTTAATGCAAAAATAAGAAGAAAAAAAGAAGAAAAGAGAGATTTAATTTTGGGAAATTAGTTTTTTGCATAATTTAAAAGGTTTATAAAAAAAAGACGTTTTTTTTTTGTATTTACCGGTAAATCATTAAATAAAATTTTATTTTTATGTTCTATTGGAATATTTTATAAATTCTTTAAAAACATAAGATTATTTTTATTTTATTTATTTATATCCGTTTTATTGCTAGTACCATATGACTCGGATTAGGTTTTTGTTAGGTATTTTTTTTTTTTTAATGAAAATATGGAGTACCCGGTATATAATATTAAATTTTTAGTAGAATTATTATTAATACCGGTACTGTACTAAGTATGCATACATTTTTTTCTAAAAAAAATAAAATAGGGAATGTAAGATAGAATTAAATTTGTTCTAGATTTTAGTGTGCCATTAATACCATTTTTTTTAAAATTTATAGACATGTAACATAATATAGGGTGTTTGTTGGATGACGATAGTTTTGAAACATGAATAAATCAGTCGAATTTTAATGAAAATGAATTATATTTTTTAAATTTACATTAATTAACACCTACTATTTAATAATAAAAACAATTTTTAGAATATGACCTCTACAACTGAGTCGGCACGTGTAAACGTGCTCGCTTTGACGGATAAAGCTTTTGCGGACTACCAGCCTGCACCTGCCGACTGAATCTCACCTTGTGCCGGCACCTACCGTAGGATTAATGCAAATTTCTTTGAGCGCATTAACACGTGCCGACTCAGTTGTAGAGGTCATATTCTAAAAATTGTTTATTATTAAATGGAAGGTGTTAATTAATGTAAATTTAAAAAAAAAACTAATTAATTTTTATTAAAATTTGACTGATTTATTCATGTTTCGAAACTAACGTCATCCAACGAACACCCTGTATTATTACTTTTGGAATTTTGTTTTAATGTTTTTAACAGTGCGAGTTTACCTGCAATTGTTCACGCACTTTTCGTCCTCAATTTCGTTCACCCGGTTCTTATAAAATTGTGGAGAAAACGATAATTTCAAAACATAAATGAAGCACTAAAAACAAACCATACACATGCTCTTAATAAAGTTTCATTCGGAGCGCGGCGGCGAGCCCATTTTTACCGTAGAAAGAATGAAACGGCGTTCATTTTTCTTCCGGAAGGACACATTTGGCCTATTTTTGTAATATTTATCGTACAGTAAGAGAAGGAGGGTTTCCTACGATTAAATAAAATAAATGTTTGCATCTTACTATTTACCGGTACATGTAGCCTAAATCTCTATTTGTTGGATAAATAATGAGGCATTTCATTAGCCGGAAAGCTTTCGAGTGTATTTTCGCTCACACAACAACCTTCTATATAATATATATATATATTTTTTTTCCTTTTTCCTTTTTATTCTTACGTAAGAATTTAAACGTTATTTCGCTCTCTCTCTCGTTTACTCAGGGAAAAGTGTATTTTGTGAAGCGAATAAGAATTTATTTTCGTTACATTGCACCTGTGTATTAAGGACACGGCGACATTGAGCAAGTGAGGCGAAAAACGGCCAACAACACACTTTCCGCTTCTAATTCTCCCTTCTACGCGTTATAACAACCAACAGGGGCTTTTTCGATACTGTATACATATCAAATAAAATGAAAAAAAAAAAAAATAGGTGCTGGGGTTTGGAACTTGAAGGTGGAGTTAAGCAGCCTAGGTGACGTTGAAGCGGCTTATTTCGAGGCTTACTGCTACACTAACTTTTCACTTGATGGAATTTTTAAGGCTAAATAAACATTGGGATACATATCAGTGGCATTTAAAATGTGCTGCTTCACCTTCTCTACGGGTTATACATTTTACATGAGCATTCCTTATAGGCGTAAGAAGAAAAAAAAAGTTTGTTTTTACCATCTGCAACTTTTTTTTTTAACACTTTGAAAAGTATATACAGTAAAACCCGCTTATAGTGCGATTTTTGCCCGGTCCCTTGGACAACGCCATTGGAGCATGTGTTAAAAAACCCGCTTAAAATGCGCCCGCATATTGTGCGAACCCGCGTATAGTGCGACAATATTTAGGTCCCCAGAGACTAAAAGTCTGTAAAATTA